>VXBN01001112.1:355068-373642 GCA_013397395.1 Sinosuthora webbiana | reverse complement strand
AGCCGTGTCCCCTCACTGTCCCCCACTGTCCCAGCCCTGTCCCCCACTGTCCCAGCCCCATCCCTCACTGTCCCAGCCCTGTCCCCTCACTGTCCCCCACTGTCCCCGCGGTGCTGTTCAATCCCTCCCCGCCGCCCCTGGGACAGCGCTGACCCCGGGGGGACGCACGCGGCTGGGAAACGCGCGGGGCGCAATTAGCGGTAATTAACGGCCCGTTCCCAGGGAGGCGCAAGGCGGGATCCCCGCGAGCCCGGGCGGCCCTGAATCAGCGATGGCAGTCACACTTGTCACCCACACTTCGGGCCGGATCAACAGCCCGGCCCCACTAATGAGCCCGGCCCCGACAGAAAATGACCTCATAGGGGCAGGACCCCGCCGTGAATTTGCTCTTTGTTGTCGCAGCCGCCTCCCTCCGACCCGCGGTAATCCCCCGGTGTCCCCGCGTGGACTTCACATCTCTGAGAAATGGCCTTTGTTTGTGCGGCTCGGGCCGGCTTTAAATCGCCGGGCCCCGCCGTTAACAGTTTGTCCGGCCAGATGGAAATAAAAAAAAAAAAAAGTGTTTCCCACCTGTATGGAAATGTGGGGGATATACGCGGCTCTTTCTTTTCAAGCTAAGGATTAATTTATCACTTCTCAGTTAAGATTTTTTTTTTTAATGTGATGGAGTAATTAGCGGGGCTTTTCCCTAACGAAATGTTTCTCTGTGCGGGTTCGCTGAGAGCAGCTGAGCAGAGAAATACCTGAGATACCAGCAGAAGGCAGGGGGGAGGAAAAAGGTATTAAACCGGAAAAAAATATTTAGATATATTAAATATTTCTGAATCCCGGGTTTGGGTTCTGTAGAATCATTGAATTCTAGAATGATTTGGGTGGGAAGGGACCTTAAAGCTCATCCAGACCCATTCCTGCCCTGGGCAGGGACACTTTCCACTGTCCCGGGCTGCTCCAACCTGGCCTTGGGCGCTCCCAGGGATCTAGGGGCAGCCACAGCTTCTCTGGGAATTCCATCCCAGCCCCTCCCCACCCTCCCAGGGAAAATTTATTCCCAATTTCCCATCCATCCCTGCCCCTCTGGCAGTGGGCAGCCATTCCCTGGGTCCTTTCCCTCCATTGTGAATAGAATGATATTCCCGTGGAATACGAATTCCCTGCACTTGGCTCTCAAGACACACACACAGAGAGAAAAGCAGCACCCCAAAAAATGCAATCTGTCCTTTAGGGACCTGGAAAACGTCTGAGGATCAGCAGGATTTTGCCCTCCATCTACCAAGGAATCAGGGTTGGGGGCAATAATATGAATTTCTTATTCATAAATAATGAAACAAATAACCCTCCACGGACCGTGGGGATCAAAAATGAACCCCTGACACAACTGGGCTGGGCTGGGCAGTGCCTGAGCTTCACAAGGCACGAGCTTTGCTCGTGTTTGGTGCTAAAGTGGCACCGGGACACTTGTCACCGCTCTGGGGTGGTGACACACATCTGGCACGGGGCACCTGAGCCGCACAAAGCCTGGGTCACCCTCGGGGCACTCCTGTAAACCTCCAGCCCTGGTATCACCCAGGCCATTAGGGTAATGCGCCAGATAAGGTTTCACTGCACGTATTTTGTCCTCAGACTTAATGAAAACACGCCGGTGTTACATTTATAGCTCCAGAAACCGCCGGCTCGAATTCTATATGCCCTGGAGAGACTTTATCTGCAGCCCAGGAAGCAAAGATAACAATCACATTTAGGTCTTCGCTTCCCCCCCTCCTGCAGGATCTCTTGGTGTTGTCGCTGTTTTCCCCTCAGCCCCGGGGTGTTGGTGCTCTGTGGCCTTGGGGGGGATATCACATCCTTGGGGGGGAAATTTGGGGCTGTGGTGGCTCTGCTGCTGTGACAAAACCTGGGGTGTGTCCCACTGGATTTGTCACATAGTCCTCCCAGCCAGCACTGCCTAAAGAAAATCACAATTCCCATGCAAATACACCCAGAGAGGGAAACACCCCCAGAATCACTGGATCATTAAGGTTGGAAAAGACCTCCAGGGACACTGAATTATGGGATCCTGGAATGGTTTGGGACCTTAAAGCCCATTCCATTCCAAAGGCAGGGACACCTTCCACTGTCCCAGGCTGCTCCAAGCCCCGTCCAACCCGGCCTTGGAACATTCCAGAGATCCAGGGGCAGCCACAGCTGCTCTGGGCAAGGTCATCAAGCCAAGATTTGGCTGAGCACCACCACACCCGCTCAGAAACCATCACAGAGGGCCACCAAGGGCTTTGCTGTGGTTTCCAGGAATATCCTTCCTTGCCCCAGAAGCACAGGGAGCTCCCAGCCCTGCTGCTCACGCTCAGCCCCCTCTGACCCCCAGTAAAACCCACACCAGTTTCACCCAGTTTCACCCAGCACAAACCATGGGCACACCCCAGGTGGTACCAAAGCACCTCCTGAGGGCGACTCAGAGCTCAGAGCTGCTTCTCCTTAAATCCGCATCATTTAAAGTGCTTGGCTCCTGCTCCCCAAGGCCAGGGAGCATCCAGGAGAGCTGGAGACCCTGTGGTCTGAACTGGAAGGGTCCATCAGCAAAACCCCTTTGGTCTGATCTTGGCCTAAGGGGCTCCCCCAGGCTTTGAGAGCCCTGGCCTGGCTCCCAGAGCCAGCTTTGGCTCACGCCTTGCAGCTGCACTGCCTCAACATCCCCCTGCCCTTCTAACCCAGATCTGGGGCTCCCTGGCACAGATAAACTCCTTGTTCCTTCCTCCCCTTGGCTGCAGACTGGGAGCAATCCCAGCCCCTGGCATCCCCCATCCCACAGCCAGGCTGAAAGACCCCCCAGGCTGAGGGGAGGCTCTTCCAGCCCACCTGGAGCCACGTGCTGGGAGCTCTGTGGGGATGCAGCAGCTCCCAGCCCTCACCTGCCACCCTGAGGTGGCCAAAAAAAAAAAGGGAATTTGGATGTTGGCTGATGCTTTCCTGCTGTCACTCAGTCTGGCTTTGGAGCTGGTCAGGTTCTGGTGTTTAAACGAGGCTGGCAGGGCTTGTGCTGTGAGCTGATCCACAGCTCTGCAGGGATAAAAACGGGATTTATCGAAAGCCCCACACTCCCTGTTCCACCAGGGACCAGGAAAGGACGTCCACAGCTAAAAACTCACACACAAGGCATCAAACCCTCCAAATTCAGCCCCGGGAAGGTTCTTTAATGCATTTCCTTCACAGAAGGGATGTGTCAGAGCAGAAAGCTGAAGGCTGCTGAGTGAAGCTGGATGGAAGCACAGAATTCCTGTGCTGCAGCCTGCACCATGGGATGCTGGAGGCTCAGGAATCACCTGGGAAGGCTCTACCAGTGTGTGTGGCCACAAATCCTCCTTTTCCTTGGGGTAAAGGGCTGAAAGGAAAACCCTCCTATTCTTCTTTCCCACCTGCTCATGAGCTGCGGGCTGGTGGGACCTGAGCTGAGTGGCCACTGGATTGGGATGTGCCAAAACCCCACGGGATTGGGGCTCCCAAAGTGCTTTAAAAAGCAAAGTTTTCACCTTGCTGAGGCTGAGCTGTCCCAAAATAGGATTTTAGGTGGGATAAAACCAGACCTGCTGGTGGTGGCTCCAGGGCTGAGCCACGACCTTGTTACTTTGGGAAAAGCAACGACTAAAGTTTGTGTGTGTGCTGCTGAACCTTCACCTTTCAAAGCCAACCCTCACCTCTGCTCGTGCAGAATGAGGAGTTAAAAGCAGTGAGGCTGAGCTGGAACATTTCCCTCCACCCACTTTAGGGCGGGCACATCACCAACATCCCACTGGGCACGGGCAGGGCAGGGCTCATTCCTGGCAGATACAGAAAATGATAATCCACTCGTTATTGCTAATTAGTGCTGAATGTTGGGCTGCTCTCAGCTCCATCGGCTGGGACTCTGATCAGAGCGTGATTTCAGCTGGAAATCTCTTTTCCCAATAAATTTAATTCACTTTTTACACCATGTTCCTAGTATTTAGACAACAACTCCCCACCCTATTTATGGGACCCTGCCTCAACAGCCCCCAGCAGGACCAGGAGCTTGATTTTGGCCAGAGAACAAGGCCGTGGCTCAGCCCTGGAGCCACCACCAGCAGGTCTGGCTTTATCTCACCTGAAGTCCTCTTTTGGGACAGCTCAGCCTCAGCAAGGTGCAAACTTCGCTTTTTCAAGCACAGAAAGCTGGGCAAAGGCACGGGATGTTCCCTGGGAGCAGCCAAGGGGTTAAAAGCAGGAGAGAAAACCTTTGAAGGAAAATCGCTGATGGGCTTGAAGGAATCCTTTGAGGACCGAGGGGGAAGGGGACACAAACCAGTTCCTATAAAAATGTTTTCTCAAGGTATTTTGCAGACTGGGCCCGTTCATAGGAGCACCAAAAGTGCTGTGGCAGATGAAAGGCTCTGTCTCCCTGCTCCAGCATCCTGTCTCCAAGAGCAGCCAGCGCCGGATGCTCCGGAGGAAGGCAGCGAAACAATGGGAGCACTCAGACCCGGGATAATCCAGCCCCTCTTTCACGCAGCCCTCCAAGAAAGATCGGTTCATATCCAGCAACCCAAGATTAAACGGGCTTTAATGGTTTGCCTGGTTTTCTTTGCTGACAGGTCCCTGTGTTCCTGCCACGGTTATTTTCCGTTTCTATTTCGGAGCGGGTGCGTCGGGGTCACAAAGTAGCAATTGACTGTTTGGTTTTTTGGGGAGAGGCCTGGCAGTTTTGGTGCAAAGGAGGTGGGGGGAAGAAATGTTTGCCTGCAGGAGCCCGGAGGGTGACGCCGTGGGCTTTTAGCGGGATAAAAATAGGAACTGGTGACTTTCCAAAGGGGAAAATAAACTGCGAAGTTTCCACTGACTCGGAGTTGCAAAAATGCATCTTGGATTCTGGAGCACTTGGTAAAATATTGTGGTTTGGGCTCGGTAAATAGCAGGGAGCATTAGTTTGGAAATAGCAGTGTAAATACCCGGCTTAACGGCACGGTTTGTTTCGGGTTCCTTTTTTTGGGTTTTGGACTCAGCAACCTGTTTTGGCCTCATGTTTCAGGTTTAAGGGCAGCCCCTGGCTGGCCACACACCTCAGGTGCTCGTCTGCTGCCCCATCTGAAAAAAGAAAAGTTATCCTATCTAGGAGAGCCCAGGGAAAAGGATTAAACTGGGAATCTTTGCACACTGGCTGCCCTGCGAATGCTGCCAGCCCCAGGGCCCTGCCCTCACCTGGCCCAGGAGCTCCATCCCTGAAATCCAGGCTGTTCCCAACAATGCAGAACTCATCCAGACCTCTCCTGGAAATCCAGAACTCTCCCAGAAATCCAGAACTCTCCCAGAAATCCAGGCTGTTCCCAACAATCCAGAGCTCATCCAGACCTCTTCCAACAATCCAGAACTCCCCCAGAAATGCAGGCTGCTCCCAGAAATCTGGAACTCTCCCAGGATTACAGGACTCTCCCAGAAATCCAGGACTTTCCCAACAATCCAGAACTCTCCCATAAATCCCAAACTCCCCAGAACTCTCCTGGAAATCCAGACCTCTCCCAGAAATCCAGAATGCTCTCAACAGTCCAGAACTCTCCCAACAATCCAGATCTTTCCCAGCAATCCAGAACTCTCCCAGCAATCCAGAATTCTCCCAACAATCCAGGCTGCTCCCAGCTCTCAATCCCAGCCCTGGCTCCAGCCCTGCGTTGCCACTAGATGGCACAGGCCATTGAGAAATGCTGAATTTCATCGATATCCCGCGTTTTCCCCCAGCCCACAGCCCTGGCTTGGAATGTAGCCACAGCCACCTAAAAAGAAAATGGGAGAAATCCTCTCTCGGGCCGGGCCGGACGGCTCCAAATCCCCAAATCCCAGCTGGTGCTGCGCAGCTCTGCCTCCACACCTTCCCCATCGTTATCTCACTGCCAGCCAGGAAACCCTGGCTCAGATAGTACAAAGCCCTCCTAAAGTTAATTTTCATGGTGCAAAAAAACCCCCCAAATTAACAGGCGAGTACCGAGATGGTTGTTTTAGTTTTGGGGTTTTGTTTTGTTTTTTTTTTCCTATTAATTCTACAAATTCCGGATTTCACCTGCATGGATTGGACCCAGGGCTGGGGGGAGACTCCTGAGGGTCACACCTGAGTCGGTTCCTGGCCACAACAAAGGGGAGCAGAGCTGCCCTGGCTGGGAAATGTCCCGATGTGCAGCCAGTCCCTCTCCCAGGGGAGACAGGCAAGCACATTCCTCTGCTATCAGTCTGGATTTCAGAATTCCCAGACTGATTTCAGAATTCCCCCTCACTCTGCTCCCAGGAACCATCTCAGGATCAGCTTTTGCCAGAGAATGAATTTCCAATTTGTGGAAAATTCGGGTTTTTTTTGGAGTCTGAGCTCTCCCCGGCATCATCCAAGTGTTCCTCTGGCTGCTCCAGTGCCACCCAGCCCAGCACTGACTCCTCCCCAAAACGCTTCTGGGAACTTCAGACAGCCCCGAAATAAATTTTAAATTCATTTCATAAGTTAATTTCGTCTCTTCAATCAGTCCCTGCTCACTTCCAGGCCGTGTGTGCGCTGCCCCTGAGCTTCCACAAAATTCAGAGTTTGCAGGGAAACGCAGACAGGGGATGATGCTACTTCCAAACACCTGAAAGACACATCCAAGTGTTGCTGATATTAAGGGTTTGAAACTTGTAAATATTGCAAAAGTAAAACCAATTTTTTCCTCTGTGTGGAAAAAAAATAGGATTTGATTGGCTGCTGTTCTGGATTTTTTTCCTCTCTCTCTATAAACACAGTCAGCACCCAACCATTTCTCAGCCAGTTTTGCCTTCCAGGAACGAAGGGGAAATGTGCATTTTGGGGGTTTTCTGAGCAGTAGGGCCATGTCCCAGGCTCTGCCATCCCTGCACCACCTGCATTCACCTTCCCAGGGCAGGGCTGTTCCAGCCTGGCTGCTCATTCATCCCTTCCAGCTCAGCTTTTCCATCCTTTTCCTCCCTCCAGCCCCGGTTTAGCCCTGACCCCAGAGCTGTGGGGCAGCAGGAGCTCGCTCAGATCTCTCTGCTCCCTGTTTTTAACTCAGACCCAGCAGCCCCACCTGCAAAAGTCCTGGCAGAGCATCTTCCCTGCCGGAATTCGGGGCACCCTCTGGATCCCGGGGTGATGCTCAGTCCCACCCGGCTTCAGGAGAGCGCCTTGGGATGAAGATCCCCCCAAAAACACCCCCTGCGAGGGCTTTTAATCGGAATTCCTGGCACCAAACGCCCTCGCATTTAAAAGCAGCCTCCGTGCATACGTGTCCGTCAATTACTTATGCATAACATCGCGACTGAGCACAAGAATTGGCTCGTTTGAGCCCAGTAAACAAACACTGAGTAACCGAATTCCTGATAAATCTGCTCCTCGGCTCCATTTGCATCGCTACAACAAGGCAAAAAACAAAATACAGGCTCGGAGCTCGGAGTCCCTCTGGGCTTGGCTCAGAAGAAAATTCGCCCAGTAACTCCCCTTCGCGCTGTAAATCAACATTTTTTTATGAAGGGTTTTTGCACTTTCCGATGTTTGACTGTAGAGCGAAGGAGCCCTGAGCAAACCAGGCTTGGGGGGTTCTTGGTGATGCTCCGGTTCTGTTTTGGGGGGACTCTGAGACACCTCCCCGAGCCCAGCAGAGTTCTGAGGGCTCTGCAAGCTTTGGAAAGCAACAAAAACGTCGATTTCGTGCACCTGAAGAGGAACATTTGCAGATATTCTGGACCCACAACCAGAAATTCTTCCACGTTCGAAGTGCTAATGCTCTTAAATATAAAATAGCTCGGATCAAATGCGTCTCAGGTTACAGCTGGGGTTGGGGGTTTGTTTTGCTTTTTAATAACCCTCCTGCCAATACCATCCAGTGCTCCGTGAGAAATGTTTGTGGCATTAATTGCAAGTGGAAAAAAAAGAAAAAAAAAAAAAAAAAGAGGGGGAGCAGCAATCCAAACCAAAGTCTGCCTGGAAAGGCTTTAAAGGAGAAAATCAAGCAAATGGTTCTCAAAAGCTGCTCTGGTTCCTTTTGGTGCCTCTGTGTGGAAAACATTCAGCACCTCTTGCCAGCTGTGCCAGGGGTGGAACTGTGCCCTGGGAGGGTGGGCAGGGCCTGGCACAGGGTGCCCAGAGAAGCCCCTGCATCCCTGGAATGTCCCAGGCCAGGCTGGATGGGGCCTGGAGCAGCCTGGGATGGTGGAAGGTGTCCCTGCCTCATGGCAGGAATGGGGTGAGATGAGATTTAAGGTCCCTTCCCACCCAAACCAGTCGGGGATTGTCTGAAATAGCAGCTGAAGGCTGAATAAACACCCGGAGAAGGGGGAGCACTGCTCACGGGGCGGCTCTTATTTCACCTGCCTCTCCCAGCAACGTTTTCACAGCAACGTAATTGCACAGACAGCAAATGCAGGGAAGGAGGAAAATCAAAGGACGGGGGATTAGGAATGACACAGCATCAGAAACCTGGAATTCTGTCAGCAAGCAGGGCAAAGCAACTGCTTTGATTCATTAGAAACACATTTTTTTGAGTCACAGATGAATTTCTGGGCTCTGAACTGAATTTATCAGTGAATTGAAGTAGTTGTCACAGGGCTGGTGTCGGATCCCCTCGGGCAGCACTGCCCACAGATCCCCTCTGCAGGTGCCCAGGCTGGGGCTGAAGGACAGCACGAGCAGCAATTCCTGCAGCTTTGCCTTCGGAACCAATTGGTTCTGACATTTCCCCACTGACATTTCCCCACTGCACTGACTGTGCAGTCACCGGCTGGGCTGCACAGACCCTCGGCAGAGCAGCTGGGGCAGGACTGCAAACTGCTTCCTTCCATCCCTGCTTTTTTGGGATGCAGGAAAGGCAGGTTGGGGTCTGGTCTGACACCAGCTGTGCACTGTGGGAACAGCTAAAATAACTGGAAACCCCTCAGCAAACACAGGCACATCAGGGAGATCAGAATTTCAGTGTTTTGCTGCTGCCTTGATCCCAAATCCTTGTCCATCCTCAATCCCACCCCGTCCAGCTGCCCACCACAGGCACCAGCACCTCCCAGGGCTGTGCAGAACATCCTCAGCCATCACCCAAAGGAAGGAATGAACTGGGGGAAGCTCCAACCCAGCTTTTCCTGCAGGTCCCTGCTGGAGCCAGAGCAGGGAGATGCTGCAGGAGCACTATCCTCAGGCCATGAGCCCCCTTTTATTTTCATTTTCCTTCAGTAAAGCCAAAAGCAAAAGCACAACAAAGGCAGATGGGAACCTCTCCTGATCTGGGTTATTCCCAGCCAGCTCCTCTCAGATTTTCCCCTGCTGAAGTGGTGGAGAGGGAAAAGGGGCTTTGCACCAAGCCTGGCCACAGGGCCAACGCTTCCCACGGAGCACCACCAGTGCTGGGATTGTTATTTTCTTAATTGATGCTGCCAAACATGGAATCATTAAGGCTGGAAAAAGGTCTCCGAGATTGTCGAGTCCAACCTTTAACACTGGCAAGAAAAAAAAAACCTGCTGCCTGTTTTCTTACCAAAATANAAAAAAAAAAAAAAACCCGCAAACTGCTGCCTGTTTTCTAACCAAAATAAGGTGGGACACACACAGGGAAAGGACAACTCCCTTCTGCACAAGAACCAAGCTCGGGAGATGTCGGTTCATCACTAATCTGTGCCACAAAAGCCTGACCTAAACCCTGACACCTCAGAGACCATCGACATCCACACACCAACCAGCACAGGGGGGAAACTGAGGCACGTGGTGAAAGCCAAGTTATCCCCTCCAGATCCCCCAAACCCAAATCCCCAGCCCGGGGACCAGCCCCAGCACCCTCCCCACAGCCAAGCTCTAATTGTTTAGAGGCTTAATAAGTTGTAACTTAAAACTGGTTTATGGCTGTACATAGGGAAAAAAAAAAAAAAAAAAGCCCTGTCGTAAAGTATTTATTACACTTCCTTTGGAAATGATGACAGTCCTCCAGTGAATGTTTTTATTGTTATTCATCATCTTTCGAGAGGGTTGGACAGCTCTGAAATACAGCTTTAATATGAGAGCCAAATGAGAAAGTGCAGATTTAAGGGAAACCTCGGCAGATCGGGTTTCACTCGGTGCCTGCAGCACTCGCGACATGTGGTTCTGATCTGCAGCTCCGCTTTGTTGTGCCCAAACTGAAACTGCGTTAAATTCGCTTCGCGGGGATTGTGAAAGAGCGAGAAACGCACACACGAAACCCGGCTCGTTTTCCACGTGCCACTCCCGCCCTAATCCATGACCTGGAGACGGAAACGGGATTTATCCCGACCCGGGGCTGCACATCCAACAGCAGCAGCGCTGCTTCCCCGTCTCACCGATGATTCTCTGATCCTAATCAAAGAATCTCTTTGGAAAAAAAAAAAAGAGTTTTCCTTGTGGAAGAAAACCCTCTGCACTTTCAGCCCAGGTCACCCCGCCACAAACAGCATCTTAAAGCCCAAAGCTGAGGAAAAAGGGTTGAGCTCTCACAAATCCCCCCTCTGTCCCTTCACACAGCAAAATGGGGCTGGAGTGGAGAAAAAAACCCAGGACAACTGAAGAAACACCTTTGGGCTTAAGATGCCACGAGACACTGTGGCCATTCATTAAACAGATGTGTTAATTCAGGAGTGACTGTCTGAGGAATGAGTTGCTTTGCCAAGTCCTGGAAAAAAAAAAAAAGTTTGCCCTGGGAAAAAAAATCCAGAGAAAGACAGTTCAGCAGCTCCAAAGAATCCTGATGTGTTTATCAGCCTCTCCTCACCAAAGGCAGCAGGGGGGGTGCAGTGTGTGCCCCCAGACCCAGCCTGTGCAGGGGATGGCAGGAGACGATTCCTCCACACCTCGTTTAAATCATGGACAGAACAAATTCCTGAACTTTATGGCCACTATAAATAGTCAGCCACAGAACCCTGCTCCCCTTCCCTGTAACATCCTGCAGCGATTCTTGTCAAGACGACATCAGAGCAGCCAAACCTGACTGGATGGAGAAATGCAGACCTGGGTGAGACTTGAGCAGAGGATTGCCTGGATAAAGAGGGGAGAGGAAAGGGAAAGGAAAACCCTTTAACCTGCAGAGGTTTGTGGGAGTGCAGGGTGGTGGGAGGAAAATATTCCAAGTGGATCACTCTGGGTACCGCCACATGCCAAGCAGAGCATCCCAAATTGCAGCACTGGGGTTTATCACTGCATCCCAAATTGCATCACTGGGGTTTATCACTGCATCACCCTGGGTACCTCAGCATCCCAACCACTTCACCGTGGGTAAAACAGCATTCCAAACACATCACCTTGTTTATCACTTCATCCCAACTGCATCACCCTGGCTACCATGGCAACCTGCCCACATCCCTGTGGGTACCAGCCCCTCCCCACAGCCCTCAGCTCTTTTCCCTGTTTCCCCAGCCGGTGCTGGGGGAGGGAGGATTCCCTGGCTGGCCCTGGGCAGCAGATGGGGCAGCCCCAGCCCCCGTTGTCTGTTTTCACTTTGTTTAACAGCTGCCCTTTGGATCCTGCTACTTCCCAGGCTGTGGACAGCGGGGCCGGCACAGGAAACGCAGCCAAACATTTACCTACCCCTCTTTGATTTAAAACAGCTTGGGAAGGGCTTGGAAGGCTGTACATCAACATCCAGCTAATCCAACCTTTCCTCCTGCCAGAGAGAGCCAGCACTGAAGAGTTAATGAAAATAACTCCTCTGCCCTAAAGAAATCACAGCTTGGATGTGGAGTCATGCAAACTCCAATCGCCCTCGCTTAACACTTTGCACAGAATTATTTTAACATTTGATTTCGACTTAAACAAACACGCTCGGTGTTCCAGACAGGGGCGTGGGAGCTGCCTGCTGCTGGGGCCACCAAAAAACGAAGGCAGGAGGTGTCTCCCCTGCCTGGGCAGGAGAGGTCAGTGGCAGCTGCTCTGCCGGGGCACAGACACCATCCTCAGCTTTGCTGTGGCTCCACTCTGTGACAGATGAAGCTTTTTCTGTTGTTGTTGTTGTTGTCGAGCTAGAAATGAAAAGAAAAAGGCTGCCTGGTGCTAACCCAGAGTTCTGCTGACTGATGAAAAGATGCAGCTCATTCAGAGGCACCCTGGAGACATCTGCAAGACGAGACAGCCCCCGGTGATTTCTGCGGCCGGGACAGTCCCAGCTGCAGCGACCCGCTGAGAAACGCTGCCCTGACGCCCTGGCCAGCAATTTGTCCAGGGCTTTTTTTGGGGAAAAGTGGCGTGGAGGGGCTCACGTGGCTGCCCCCAGGACTGGGCTGCTGGCAGGGCAGGGCTCGCCTCCCATCTGGGCTCGGGCTCCGAGCGGAGCCAGCCGGTCTGACGGCCACTGGCTCTTCCTCGCTTATAAATGCTGAGAACATCAGATAATCCGGGGAGGTCGGGGTCAGCTGCTGTCACTGCTTTATCTCAGCCCTGCAGCAGCTCTGCATGTGTCCCAGCACCAGCCCCTGCCTCTTCATGCTCGATATTATTTTAAAAATGCCTCCTTTATTAGATCTTCTCGCACGGTTTTGCTACAGCCCAAAAGGGAAAAGGCCACAGCTCAGCGAGCACCAGCCCAGGAGATTTCCATCTTTTCCCTGGTTCTGCACAAGAGCAGGAATCCTGCTTCCCTCCCATCTCCCAGCCCTGCTTTTTGCAAACTAGTACTTGCTCATAAAATTTAAGGTCAGGGCCCTTGGCTCATCTCATCTTTCCCTGGTTTATCTTGCAGAATTGCTTTGCTTTACAGCATCCTCCCTGCCAGTTCATGCAGAAGGTGACTGAGCTCTGCTGAACCCAATAACTGCCTGATTTAAGCACCTTTTCCAAAAAGTGGACGTTTTTGTGCTGCTACAGCTCTGCTGGCAGTTCCTAAATCCAGCCTAAAGCCAAAGGCTGCAGAGGGATTTTTTTTTTTAGGGTGCAGGTTACCTGGTGAAGCTGTTTTTCCCAGATCCTGTGGGTTTCACACATCCTTACCCCATGCAAGGAAGAGAGAATAGCTGCTGTTTATTGGGTTCTCTTTTGTTTGTTTCTTTTTTTTAAGACTCTTGTGCTCTTTAAAACCTCAATATGGATTTTTTCAGTGTTGAGATGAACTTTTTTGGGAGCACCCTGACCTGTCCTCCCTGGTGGGAGGTGATGCACTTTCCCTGACATGGGAGCCACAGCTTTAAACGTTGCACTGGGCTGAGTGGATATTTAGTAGGGCCAAAGCTGAAAAAAAAGATCCCAGGGTGTCCCAGCAGAGTGAAAACAAATGTTCAAACCTTGAAAATTTTCACAAAGCCCCTAAAATTGTAATTCTGCAGCCACTTGTGCTGCAGCTTCTCTTGTCTCCAACCAGTGCCTGTTTTATCAACTGCAAAGAGAAAAAGGGGTTTGAGGCAGGACAGGCTGGTGCCTGGGTTCAGAGTCACTCCAGCACTCACATTTAATGCTTTTCCCTGAAAACACTCAGAACAAGTTTTTCACTCTCTGAGCAGGACCTGCATTCTCACATGAGCTTTCCCAGGAGCCAGTAGGTGAAAGCCAATCCTCACAGGATCCAAAACCTCCTGAAGAGCAGGTGAGGGACAACAAGCAGAGGACAAGCCCAGGGCCACAAGCTGGACGTGCTGCAGCTCATCCCCTGCCCAGAATCCAGATGATAAATTCATCTCTGCCACGTTCAGCCAGGGTTATCCAGGGAATCTGGAGCAGAGCTGAGCTCTCCCATGTGGCCCTATCAGCAGCATCACTTCCCTCCCGCAAACCCAGACCCCAGACAGATAAGAATCAGTTAAAAAATATTTATGGCACAGAAAAGCAAGAGGCACATTCACAAGGCCAAAACCAGGACTGCTGGAATAAAGAGAGAGGAAGAGCTGAGTTAAAGGGGAACAGCAGGATTGGAACCCAGCTCTGCATAGGAAGAAAACCTCCTTGTCACTCCAAATCCCACACCCAGGCAACTCCAGGGAAAACCTTTTCCTTCTGAGCAATTCAGCACAGACCTGCTGCCCATCAGCTGCCTGCCTGGTGCTTTTGTTTTTCATGCAGTTAAACATCTTTGCTTGCACCGTTTTCCTGGGATGAGGAAGAGCAGGGTTGGGCAGGACACTCGGGATCCGAGGTTTTTGTTCCCAGCACCTCCCGTGCCTGCACACACTGCTTGGGAGAGAGCTTTCCCCTGGAAACTGGCACAAAATCTGATTGCCACGGCGCTCTTCCTTCTTTAAATAAACAGTGTGAAAATTGCACTCTGCAGCTGGAAAAAAGTCAAATGGCCAAAGGCAGAGTTTGGGGGATTTGTCACCTGAAAAAATTCGCCTGGAGCAGCGATTGTGCTGCATCCCAGGGAAGGTTCATCCCAGGGAAGGTGCATCCCTTTATTTTTACAAAGGGAATCATTCCTGAAGGAAGCAGAGCTTGGCCGCTCTGTTTAGATGGAACTCGTCCCTTGTGGCTGCAGTTTTTAAAAGGCTGAAGGGCTCTTGGACACACAACCCTCTTGTGGGCATTTTTGGGGGTGAAACCTCCTCTCCGCAGCACTTGAATTGATGACGAGCAGCGAAGCACTTCCCAAAAAAAAACCCCATTTTGTGCTGGGAACCTTCCCCCTGCCCATCAGCGTGGCCACAGCGGACAGATGGGCTCCTGGCTGAGGCTGCACCTGGGCTGGAAGAGCCCAAGGCTCCATCCTTCCCCGCAGCTCCTTGCTGGAAGCAGATGGCAGAGGATTTTTTGCATTTCCATTGCAGTCAGGCGTGAAGGAGAGCGTGCACTTCACTAACAAGAGATCAGCGGCTATTTATCTTCCACGGGTGACTGCACTGGGGAAACAGCGCCGAAGAGAGGCTTGAACCTTTTGCTCCTCACCAAACCACTTCTCCCAAACAGCAGTTGGGAAACGAGCAGAGCTCGGAGAACAAAAAAGCAGGATTTTTCACAGACGAGCACGTTCTCAAGCTGGCTGTCATTTCCCAAGGTTAAGCCTTTTTCTTATATTAAAATAGGGAAGGGAGAAGTTGACCGCGTTGCATCACTTTTTAAAATCCTTCCATCCCTGCTGTGCGTCCTCCAGCAGCAGTTTGGCTTCTGTTTCTCTGTTTACCACCCAAACACCAAGACGTTTGGTTCAAGCTGCCCCAAGTAAAGGGCTTTTTCAGGAAGCACAGGTGCAGCAATCCCCTCACCCAGAGGTCACCCCGTAGCTCCCGTTATTATTGCAAACGCTTCCTCCGAGCCCAGCAGGATGGAGCTGGCGGAGGATGCTGATGGATGGAGCTGTGGGCAGCAGGGAAATACCTGCTGGCCGTGCCTGGCCCCGGGCCAGCCCGCGGGATGCGGAGGGAGCAGGGAGGGACAATGGCAGGAAGTTGTTGATCAGTGACTCGCCCGCTCGCTAACGACGTTCGCTTCCTTTATTTCCCTTTATTTCCCACCTTTCACTACCCCGGTGCGGTGACAGCATGGGCCTGGCTGCCACACAACACCCTGGGAGAGCAGGGCTACAGCTTCTTTTGATGCTTTGGGAAGGCTGAGCTGGAGCAGGGACTGGGCAGAGCTGGAAAATAGAGTGGATATTTATTAAAAGGCCTTTAGGGGTACACCTTGGGCAGGACAAGAGCCTGGCCAGGGCTACACCCAAGGTGGACCAAAATGGCCACAAAAATGGCCACAAAATGGACCCAAAATGGGCACAAAATGGTCACAAAATAGTCACAAAATGGACAAATGGTCAGGAGGTCTCACACTTTGATAAGTTTTGGTCCATTTGCACATTGGAGTTTAATTGTCCAATTACAGCTTCAGATTATGAAGTCCCATCCTTCTCGTTTTCTCTCTTCAGCCCACCGTCGTTGGTACTTTTGGGCCCGAAAACTTGTACCAGAAAACTTGCTTGGTGTGCAGCAGGAAAAGGATTTGTTTTGTGTCCCTGCTCTTTGAAGAGAGCCGAGTGACACTGAATGTGAGCTCAGAGCTGCAGGCCTGGGCAGCACAGAACCTGGCAGCTCCATGTCACATCTCCTCCCCCGTTATTTCTGGAGGTGCCTTGCGTGGTCGGAGCAAACCCCATAAATCTGTCAGTGCAGGATGCTGGAGAGTTTCCTCGAGGAAACCCTCCTAGATCATCCTCAATCGCCCAGCAAAATTTGGCAGCTGCACTTCCCGAGGTCAAAGGCATCGCTGAGGTTTAAATGAAGACGTCCTTGGCTGGACTCTGCTCTGCTTTAATTGAAAGACTGCAGCCCCCACCAGCCCCGGGGAGGGATAAAACCCCCGGGTTTGGGAGGAGGCAGAACACAGCTGCCACCACCGTGGTCAAGGCCTGAGTGAGCAAATGGGTGAAATAAAGCTGGAAATGGTCTTTGGCTTCCTCTGCCAAATCCCTACCCATGGACTGCTGTGGAAGACCCCACTTCCAGAGGTCCCAGAGCCTCAAAATCCACACTGGAAACAACACAATTAGCACAGGCTTTGTGCATCCAAAGACTTCTGAGGTCTTTCTGACTGCTGGAAGGCTTGGAGCCGGCTTTTGCATATTTTGGATGACCTATTTCTCCCAGAATTGGCAAGGCTGGGGAGCAGTTTTCCTCACCAGGCAGGTCTGGGTCACGGGGAGTTGGTGGGAAGGAAGGAAGGAGGTGGAAACTTTGCGTAAATAACAGCCCTCAAACCCCTCCCAGCTCCCTGCTCGTGCCCATTCCTTGGCAGGGAGGAGATGGGACATGGGCCTTTGGTTTGAAAAAAAAAGCTAAATTCCTTTTTCGACTCAATTACACAGCCAAGGCCTCAGATCTCTGGCCAGAGGCCTGTTCTCGCTGTCAGGCAGGCTTTAAAAATAAATACACCCCATGTCTGCCAGTAATGGGGCTTCTCTAATTAACCAAGTGTCCTGATGGCCTCTGCTGAGCAATTTGGGGTCCCTGGTGCTGGGCACTGGTTGCCTTTAGGGCTGCTGCCCATCACACAGGGCCTGGATGGAGTCTCTGTGTCCCTCAGGAGCCCAGCCCCTCTCCAGAGCACTGTCCCCATTTCCAGAGAGGAAGGAGAGGCCAGGAATGAGTTCATGGGGTGACAATCCACTGAGTATCCATAAAGGACACCCCAACAGGGTCTGCCCTTGGTCAGCACCACAAGTCCCAGGACGTCAAGGCGTGACACGCTGAGCCCAGACAACACCTCAAGCTCGTTTTTACACACATGTACTGCATTCTTCTCATGGATTAATTATTAAGAACAGCTTGGCTTCCAGGAACCCTCCAGAGCAGGAATTTCCTTGCCCGTGGATGGTTTGTGCTGAGGGGCAGGAGTGCACTGAGGAAAGGGCTGTGCCCACTCCTCCTCCTGGAGAGTCCTGACAGGGACACAGGGAAAAACCCAGGAATCACCCCAAAAAGGCAGGTCTAGACTTTCCAGGAGGCAGGTTCCAGGCCACAGCACCCCAGTGCAGTCCTGTCCCTGCCTTGGAACTGCAGAACAGACCTTGTCCCACCACATCAGCTCCAGCATCCCACTGCCCATCCCTTCAGCTGCCTACAAACAGCCCCAGGCACGGCTCTTTAAAGATTATCCTGTTTGTTTTTACCCCCAGCTCTGCCATTTCCCCCGTTCTTTGCTCCCTCCAGACAAGCCTGGGAGCTGCAGGTCCACAACAGCTGCTGGAATTAGAGATTTGGAAGGTTTGGCCCTCAAAACCAGTTTAAAGAGTTAAAGGAATTGGTGAAGGACAGACCCCTGCAGCCACACAAGGCTGTGACCACGTCCTGTCCTGGCTGCTCTGCCCCCAGCCCTGGTCCAGCCCCACCCCTGCTACTTTTTTATATTCTTATTTAACAGCTTGTCTTTTTCTCACTAGATACACTCAAGGCCTTCAAGTTTTGGAAAAAAAACCACAAAAACATTATTTTCTAGGTGATGAGAAGTTCAGTGTCCTCAGCTGATGGGAGGGATGGACATGGGAGAAGCCAGTGAGAACAGAGACAACCAAACTTCTGTTGCTCCAACACCCAGAACAGAGGGAAATTATAATCCCAGAGATAAATAAAGAGGCTTTATTCCAGCTGTCAGTCAATCTGCCTCCACTCCTCACCTGCCCTCCGGAGAATACTTTTAAAGGCCACAGCCTTGTAGGTGATGATGTTTTATTACATCTCAGAAAAAAAAGAAAGAGGGCAAAGGAAAAAAAAAAAAAAAAAAAAAAAAAAAAAAAAAAAAAAANAGAGACCAACACACAGAGGAATGCAGTTTCATTTGCAGTTTCCTGAAACCCGAGCAGAAAGTTTATAAAAACTTTGGGTTGTGTTTGGAGTTAGGAAGCAGAATGAGAAATCACTCTCCTTTTCCTCTTTCTGTTTGCTGAGCAGCACCACCAATCCCACAACCTTCCCTCCACTTCTCCCCGTTTTTTTTTTCCCCCAGCAGCATCAAAGCTCCCAGCCTGGCTCTGTTGGCTTGGACGTAAATCAGCCAGCGAGGGGCTGAACAAGATCCTTCTTGTAGTTCACACACCCTCATTGAAAAAGAAAAAAACAACAAAAAACAACAAAACCCACAGGATTAAGAAAGAAATTTGATTCCCACTTCCTAAGCCTGAATTGTCTGAAAACTGCCGTTCCTTCAGGT
>VXBN01001112.1:326130-355054 GCA_013397395.1 Sinosuthora webbiana | reverse complement strand
AAAAAAAAAAAAAAAGAAAGAAAACAGAAACACCTCCCCTCTCTCTGAACACCAAAACAAACAAACAAACAAAAGATGTTTTTCCTAAAAAGCAGGGGCTGGTGGAAAGGGAGACAGGAACCAGTCTGAGATGTTTTTCTCACTCATGACCCTCACAGGACCTGAGCAAAAACAGACCCTGGAGAGTCCCTTTGCACCAAGGGCTGGCTGTTCAGGGAGAGGAGGGAAAAGGGACACTGCTGATGGGATTTGGGCACCTGCACACCCAGAACGGCCAGCCCTGGGCACAGAGGGACCCGGTGCAAAGTTTGTGAGGCCTCCCAGGAGCAGGAATAGCAAGGGAAGCCCAGGAGAGTGCGATGCCTTCAGTTTGAGCTTTCATGTATTTCAGGTTCTGTGCTGCCCAGGAGTGCAGCTCTGAGCTCACAGTCAGTGTCACTCAGCTCTGCACACAGCAGGGACACAAAACAAATCCTTGTCCTGCTGGAGACCAAAGACAACTTGGGCCAAGTTTTTGGGCTAAAAAGCACAAACAAGGGTGGCTGAAGAGAGAAAACGAGAAGGATGGGACTTCATAATCTGAAGCTATAGTATGCAAATGGACCAAAACTTATAAAAACGTGAGACCTTGTGAGCACTCAGCCATTTTGGCACCATTCTTAGTCCACTTTGGGTGTAGCCCTGGCCAGGCTCTTTTCCTGCCCAAGGTGTGTCCTTAAAGGCCTTTCAATAAATCCCTACTTTATTCTCCAGCTCTGCCCAGTCTCTGCTCCAGCTCAGCCTTCCCAAGGCACCAAGTGGCCAAGGGGAGGCCAGGCCAAGGTGTCCAGTCCCTTCATCCCTTCCTCGTGGTGACTGAGCTCCTGTTGGCCATCACCCAGCCCAGCCCCATTTCACTCCCAAACAATCCTCCCATGTGCTTTGAAGCCTCCAGGTGTCCCAGGGCAGATGCACACCAGCCAGGAGACACCATCTGTCCCCCTGAGCACGTCCCCACAGCCACCCCAACACATCACCCCCCATCCCCGTGGCTACACCAGCAGGAGCATCCCCCTTCCCCAGCCCAGCTCCCAGCAGCACGACCCTGCCAAGCATGAGAAAACCAGCAGGAAAAAAGCCATATGGCCTCTTCCTCCCATCACTTCTCCCACTGATGGCCAGCAGCAGCAGAGAGAAGAAAGCAGGCTGGGTTATTGCACAAGAAGGCTGAAAGAAGTACACAAAAGCAGCTTTACTGTACTATTTCCCAATTTTAAGGCCTAAACTCTGCATCCTTTACATTCTTTTTGATGGAGCTTTTTTTTTAAAGTGTGGTTTTAAAGCAAATACTCTGGAGGCAGCACTGGAGCCGGGCCAGAGAGGCTGTGCTGGGGTGAGCACATGGAGGACCTGTGATATTTTGTTTTTGGGGAGGAATATCACACTTCTCCTTCAGGCCAGGAGCACTTCATTCTGGAGACTGATCCGGCCAAGGAGGCAGGCCAACTCAGGAAAATAAATTTACTATTTCTTGTTGCTGAGCCTTAAAGGCCAGATCAGCAGCAGCCACACGAACCCAGAGCTGCACCAGTGCCACTTCTACCTGCTCCACACTGTCCAGCAGCCAATCTTTTAGATAACAAGCTCAAAGATGCCAAAACGACGACTTTGGGAAACATTAACTTGGAAATCTTTGGTTTTCCACTCCAGCAACTAACCAGCACTGGGACAAGTTGCTGGGGCCCCCGGGCACATGCAGTTTGCTGACTCTCATATGGGATTTTGGGCCTGCCATCACACAGCACCCCTGAAACCCCAATTTCTGGTCGTGCAGGACTTCAGGCAGGGCCACATGAAATCCCAGCCAGCCTATTCCAGCAGGTGGATGGGGAGTCCACGTGCCTTTGGATTTTGTCCCATTTTGCCACATACTCATGACCACTTTACACAGAGAGCTAACAGACTTTAATGACTCTGTGATCGCTTGGTCCACAACCAATCCTTGTGGTTAAAAAAAAAAAAAAATCAATCTGAAAATAATCAAGAAACTCTGTGCCACAACTGTCCAATCCAAGGAACTTAATGATCCCTGTAAGAAAAATGTATTTTCATCTCCTTTCCCTGCAGGAAGGTGCATCAGCCTGGCTCAGAACATGCTCCTTGGCACGAGTCCCACCAGCCTGGGCTCATCTTTGCTTTCCAGCTTCCTCAGGTTACACCCAATTTCCTCCCACTTTCCCACCCTGCCAGAGGAAAAGCCGGGCCTGGTGCTCAGGTTTCTGAGGGACATCAGAGTTTTAACTCTGAGGAAGCCAGGCCAAGCTCAGCTGGAGAGCTCCTGGACGCTGGAGAAGCAGAGGCAGAGCTAAGCCGAGCTGGGTAATTACAGCACAACCTCCTTCAAATCACCCCCTCCCGGCAGCCACATGGGAAAAGTCAGGATGCACCAAAATGTCCTTGTGCCCAAACATCCACAGAGGCTCCAGCAACATCCAGTTTCTCACACTGAGGGACCTGAAAACAGCTTGGAGCTGCTCACAGACAGCCCCTCTTTCCACGGGGGTTGAAAAACCCCAGCTGGTTTTCAAGTAGGACCAGCCAAAATCAGATATCCACGGGGGGAAAAGCAGCATCCACTTCTCAAAGTCCGTATTTCTTTTATTGCCACCCCGAACACCCAACCCCACCAACGCAAGGAGCAAGAGGGAAATGAAACATTTCCATCTCCTCCCCACAAAGGTCACATTTCCCCTTGGCCCCTGTGTTGACTCCTCGGGATTTTTCCAAGTGTTTCACCATGTAGGGTTGGAAAGGCACTCGACCAGCGCCGTGTGCCTCGGATTGCTGCTTTCAGATGGACCACAGCTGTCTCCAGGAAACGAAGCAAAACCCAGCGTGTCTTGAAGGAAAAGTGTCTCTGACAGGACAATATATTTCGCTTTCAATTCGTTTTTCGTCTCAGATTATGAGTTGCCAAAAGTTCTGCTGCCTGAACAGGTCCAACCAGCTTTCCCTGCATACCTCTCCTGAAACCAGCTCGGAATGGGAATGGTAATTATGTGTTGAGGGCAGAGGAGATCATTAAAATAAATGACTTGGATTCTGAAGCCTATAAACTGTCCTCCTCTGCAATTAAAGTAATTTCATATTTCAGTTGACTTTGTCACCTTGTCTGTCTTTCCCCAAGTTGTAAATTAAGCTCGGGAAGGTTCATTAAAAGCCTGTGAAGTTCTCTGTAATAAATGGGATTCGGCATTGGCAGGAGGAGCAGATACAACACACGAGTCACAGCCTGGGGGCTGCAAAGCCCCTCGCTCTGGGCAGCTGGCACCAGGGCCACCAAGCTGGTGGCATCAGCCCCTGGAACAGTGCAGGGCTCTGGCCTCACCTGAAACTGCCTCACTCGCCCCAGGAACAGGTTAGAGAACGTTAATGATGTCTCTGCACCGCTCAGACCCATCTCAGAGCAGGGATTTCACCACATACTTTATCCACAGGGTCACAGGAGCAGCTTGGACTGCAAACAACACGGAAACTGCATGGACACCAATGCCACCGTTGGGAATGGGGGACCCGGGAACATGGAAAGGCATTGGGATGCACAATGGCATTAATGATGGATGGTTGCACTGCTTAAGTGAAGCCCAAGAGAGGGTTTGAGCAGGAAAATGGGATGCTCAAAGCACCAACTAAAATGACGTCTGTCCCTGGCCCTGTCCTTAGCAAGGGGTTGGAACTGGATGATGTTTCGGCTCCCTCCCGAGCCAAACCATTCCAGGATCCCACTCCTGCCGGCTGTGTGTGACACCTGGCTGAGGCCACAAAGGCGGCACAAAAGGCCCAGCTTCTCCAAGCTCCATCCCAGCTCTCCCCCAGCGGCCTTCCTTCCCCGCTTGCAGGAGGAGCGGCGGCCTTGTCTGACCGGCCCCGTGGAAACCCAGAGTAAACATTTGACATCCCCCGGCTCGGCTCATTCATCCGCCACAACACATCCCTCATTGTCCCGCCGGACAAGCCGCGCTGTGTCGGCTCTGCCCGGCCTTCGCAGGAGCCCCCCGGTGCCACCCCGGGGCCACATTCCGCCTGTCCCCGGCCACAGTGACGCTTTGTCACGGCGGGCCCGAGCGGGCAGTGCCCACGGCCCGGCCGTGCCAGCAGACCGGCCGTCGCCGCCATGGCAGGGCCCCGGCGTGGGCAGCGGCCACAGGCCGCGCCGGGCCCGCGACAGAAATGCCCACGGCTCTGGATGGAGTCGGCGCTCTCCACGGCGCTCATTGTTCCAGCACAAGGGCTCTTTGGGGAGGAGAGCGCCGCGGAGAGATTAGATCGGATCCCTGCTCTGCCCCGTGAGATAAAACTGCCCCGTGGCGGCCGAGGCGGCGGCCGGCGCCGCCTTTGTGCGCTCCGGCCCCCGCACAGAGCGGGAAAAGCCACCCCACGGTCTGCAAAAAGGGACATTCTCCCCGTGGGGGACAGCCAGGCTGCGGCTCTGTGGTGGCACTGAGCTGTCACGGCTCGGCCAGAGCAAGGGTGACGGCGCTGGTGACATCTGAACCATTTGGGAATCGCTCTCTGTCCCAGGAGTGAGCCCTGGTTTTTCTGGCCCCGCAGAGCCCTGGCTGGGGAACAAATCCCATAAAGGTTTTCCTGATCCAGGAGCTCCTGGGAGAATGCTGCAGCCTGCTCTGAGGGCTCAGGGGGATGTTGGATCAGATGGGATCGTTCAGGAACCTCAAGGCTGAGTTACTTTAGAGCAGTCCCAAGGGTGACGGAGCTGCCTAGCTCCCACTCAGTACATCACAACTTTTCCCATGTCCTGGGTCACTAACACGCCAGTGATAAACTTGAATCGTTTCAGCCATTTCCATTCTGTAAAACGAGCACATCACTGACCTCCTCCATCGAGATCCATCACAAAACACACTTGGGAGCTATTTTTTGGCTCTACCACCCAATATGATCTTGTATTTAGTACATGCTGAGGAATAAAGCACACATCATCCAGGAGACACCAGCCCCAGGCCACCAGCTCAACTCCAAGCCTCTGCAGGGACCACAGAGGCAGAAGGACGCGGGATGAGACCAAGGGCAGCAAGTCCAGAGCGCAGAGCCCTGCCAGGACCCACCGTGCAAGATCCACCTGGCTGCCACCCACCCGCCCCACCGCCGAATTTCTCCTCTCGTGGTTTTGCCATTCGGAGCAATTACAGCCCCGTCACGTTCACAGGACACCCCGACGAAGGCATCAAAGCCAGGGCTCCACACAAACCCGTCCCCGGCTCAAAGCCGCGACACCTTCCCCACTTCCCCTGGCGTTCCTCGGGTGAACCGAGCTTGGATGTCTGGAGAACAAAAGCCCTGCACAAAGAATTCCTGCCCGACTTGAACGGCGGCCCCGGGTGCTGATACGGTCTCAAACGCGGTAATTATTGCTGGCTTTGAAGCCTAACGTGTGCAGAGCGCGCTTTCCACACCTATTTCACCCAAACGACACCGCTTACCTCATCCCCGGCGTACCTGCTCCTCCGGAGCCCTTTGTAGTCCTGCCAGGACCGCTCATTACTGCCCTCAAACGCTGCTGCTGCTGCTTCTGGAACAGGGAGAACAGTAACTTTATGCAGGGGAAAAATGCGAAATGAAAAAAAAGGCTGCCCGGAATTACAGCCTGCATCTCCATGAGAAAGCCTTTGTTATATTATTTTGACCCACTCGATGAGGGGGGAAATTAAAGGATTAAGTTTCCAAACGGGTGTCTGTTGTGCACAGCTCCCACACGGCCGGCCCTGGCTCATCCTTGACCTGCCACCCCCTGAAGGATCCTTCACTCCCCAGGCCTTTTCCCATGTCCTCCCCAACCAAACCCTCTGTTTGCTTCGTCAGTGCCGCTCAGATAAATCCAACCCAATTCCTCGTGGAGATGAAGGCTCCTTGCCGTTTTACCATGGAAGTGGCAGATCCAGAGGAAAGCCAAAAATCCAAGGCGGGCTTTCCCAACACCAGCCTTGCAAGACGACAACCAGACACAGAAATCCCCCCTGCCAAATCCCTGAGGCAATAAGGAAGGTAAAATAACTCAGTTTAGTTTATTTTCAGGTATCACCAGAAACCCCAAACACTTTGAGCTGGTGATGTAGAAGCAAAGCAGTGTTTGCCCAAGAAAATGCTCCAAGAACATCCTAAATACGGCCCCAACCACGTGGAGCTGAGCCCCAACACAGTGTCAGCAGTGAAAATAACCTCTGCAGGGCAGCCACACAGCACCAGGGAGCCAGAGCAGGGTTCAGCAGCCTCGGCACAGCAGCACAACCCCATTTCCCTTCCCAGAGTCTGCCCAGGGCCAGCTGATCCCACCACACCCCGCTCATCCCCACCCAGTGCACGTTCAGACACACAGGGTGGCCTCAGCAGACAAGGTACACAAGATAAAAATCCCCTCATCAGATAAAAGAGGGCAGATAAATTTGGTCTATCTTGTTCTGCAGGAGCTGGAGGAGTCCTTCACAGAAAATTTGGCATCCAAAAAGGGCAGGAGGTGACACACAGACCCCCAAGGGAAGGAGAATTTTGGAATTCTGCTTAAAAAAAGAGCACCACCACTGCCCACAGCTGATGCCGGCAGAGGCACCGGGCTCGGTGCAATGAATAAATTTGTGTCTGTAAAGCTCTGATAACATGGGGGTGACAAAGGACAAAAAACACAATCCTGGCAATTATTTCAGATTTTTCCTGGCCCCACGGAGCCCTGGTTGGGGGATAAATCCCACAGGGGTTTTCCTTATCCAGGCTGATGTCTGGCAGAGCTGAGAAGCACCCAAATGCTGCTCTGGGGCCGCACCAGGTACTCTGATGATGAGCACAGCAAATATTCCAGTTGTGCTTAGAGGGCTGAGCCTCAGGACCCTGCAGGGCTCAAAGCAAGCACAGAGGGCACAACGCTCTTTCCTAAAACAAGAAAGGCATTTTGGGGGAAAAGCCCATAAATCCCAATTTAAATGGAAAGGATTCCATTCAGTTTGTTGTTTGGTTTTTTGTTTGTTTGTTTTTTTTTTTTTTTTTGTTTTGTTTTTTTTGTTTTGTTTTTTTTTTTTTTTGTTTTGTTTTGTTTTTTTGTTTTTTTGTTTTTTGTTTTTTGGTTGGTTTCTGTGAGGGTTTTTTTCGGTTTTTTTCCTGCACTGGGTTTTGTGAAGTTGTTCAGAAGGGCAGAACCAACTGGGTCAGAAGGGACGNTTTTTGTTTTTTTGTTTTTTGTTTTTTGGTTGGTTTCTGTGAGGGTTTTTTTCGGTTTTTTTCCTGCACTGGGTTTTGTGAAGTTGTTCAGAAGGGCAGAACCAACTGGGTCGGAAGGGACCTTAAAACTCTCCTCATTCCAAACCCTGCCGTGGGGCAGGGACACCCTCCACAAGCCCCACCAACACTCACCGGTCATAAAGGAGAAAACAAACCAGATGCTCTTCAGCACCATCATCTGTCCCCAGCATTAACAGCTGCTGGCACATTAATGAACCTAATTAACAGAAATGCTGCCCATCCACCACTGCTTGGCTCCACGCTTTCAAATCCTCACTGACGTTTGGATTATTAGAGCAAATTTAAAACCCCCTCCTAACCCTCATCCGCCAAGCACAAAGTGTCTTATTTAGAGGAGAAAAATAGCTCTGAGGCACAGCTTGGTTTAACATTTTAGGGACAGCACCTTCAGCTCTCAGGAGTCATCTCTGCTCTCTAAGCCTCCCCAAACCAGCTCCCATCCCTGCAGCTCTGCGCCACACCGACCAAAAAAAAAAAATCCTTTGGGTGGTTATCAATACCATTTCAGCCTTAATTACAGAGCACTGTTAAGTAACACTATTGTTCCCTGACAGAGCCCGTCGAGCTGTTTATTGGGGAAGGATTTGGCAAATTGAGCCAAACTGCCAGAGCTTTGATGAACTGAAAACTCCTTTTCCCTGTGATCTCAACGGAACAGATTTTCTTCCCCTGAATGCTTTGAAATCTGAAGTCTGAGTAGTTGTCACGAAGTGATGACGACAAAGGGCTGCTCTGCTGCCACTCAGAAAAACTGAAATTTCGCTGGTCTTTGCAGTGACAAGTGACCAGGCCAAAGCCAAGCTGGGGACTCCTCTGTTCCACATCTGTACTGGGATGCCTCTCACCTGTGGGCAGGAGGAAGCACAAAACGCTGCCACTGCTCCAGGAGTTGGGAACTGCAGACAAAAGAACCAGAAACCATTTTTTTCTGAGGCGGCCCCTTTCTCAATTATAGTTTATCCTGATAAATAAGAGCGGGGCTGCCCTTCATCAAACCCCACGGGCAGGACCGGGAGTGTCCCAGGGATCCTCTGGTGGCTCGTGTGGAGTCACAGCCTGGCTGGCACAGCCCAGACCTGGCTAAGCTCCTGGCAGGAATGAGTCCCTCAGCCCAGCCAGGGAGGATTTCCAGGTGACATCACAGCACAAATTGCTCCTGCTCCCACCAGCAGCAGAGGCTGGAGACCAAACCCCACCTGGGGACTGCTGGAGAGATTTCCCAGCAGGATGACAGTTCTGTGGACCTGCAGCAGTAAGGGACAATTCAGCCTCCAGACCACTCCATTCTTTAAACACTTTTAGATATAAATTCATCTCACCCCCATCAGTGAAGAAATGCCTTTTTCCCTTCAGTGAGTGCTGGGATGATTTTGACATTCCTGAACGGAATCCCTTGTGGTTGATCCCATCCAGCATCCCATGGGGAATCCTGCAGTAGCTGCCAGGAAGAACAAGTGGAAAAGGCTGGATATTTCCCTTCCTGCACTGCCCAGGACGGGATGGACCCTGGTGGGCAGCTCTGCTTCCACACGAGGAGCTGCTCTGCGCTGCCAACAGCTAATTCCTAAGCAAATTCTTTTCAAATGTTAATTACAGCCGAACATGCTTGAATTTTACTGACCCCATCAAATCTGACAGGCAACTCCTCATGTTACCCAGAGCCACTTAAAAGCAAAACCAAGCTGAATATATCTTCAGGCTAAAATATTTGTTAGTCTAAAAACCCCCTGCAAGCTTCAACCATAACCTTGCAATTTCCCTTGCATGTATCTCTGCTGATAACAGGTTCAGGACAGCAATTACTGGGCTTGTAAATACAAGCAAATCTCAGGTCTCAGGGCCAAAGGCTGGAACCAGAGCGTGTCTGGTGTTCAGAACACTGGGAACTGATTGTGCTCAGTGACACACAGACAAAGGATTTCCCTCCCAGATCAAGGCAAAGTACAAGATAAGAAGTTGCTCGAAGATCAGGCAATAATATTTTGAAGGGGGTGCTCCTGGAGTCAAATCTTTGCTCTTTTAGGAGCAGGGTCAGGCACCTTCCCTCGAGGGCACGGAAGGGGCAGGCAGAGCATCCTTTTGGGGTTGTGTTTTTTAAACAAAATCTGCCCTCCAGCCACCTGCCCATTTCCCACCAGCATCTCACTGGGCTGTGAAGATTCCACGTGGCAAATCCTGCAGGAAATACAAGGGGGGGATGACTGAGACCTAACAGTCCTTCTGATGTTAAAATCCATCAGACTGCCCCAGGGAGAGGCTGGGTGCCCCAGGGACACTCCAGGGCTGTACAAACAGGACAAGAAGCCTCTCCCAGCCTGACAGCAGCAGGTGGCCCAGGTCCAAACTGGTCCAGATGGGCCTTTCCCATCCCTCAGCATTGGTCACACAGGCAGCTCTCTCACCACAACCCCCAGCACCACCCTACAAACCCCAAAACGCCTCCAGGAGTTCACTCACGTGTCCACATCTGACATTCCTCCCACCTGCCAAACCGAGTGCCAGAATTCCTCTTCCTCCTTCTCCCCAGCTTTGGAAGAAGCTGCTCTGTGCCACCACCCCAAAACCACCCCCAGGCTCACCCAGAGCTCCCCACACCCTCTGGGTGCCTCCAAAGCCTCTCCCACGCTCAGGGTGCCAGATCAAACCCCCAAAATCCCAGATGTGCCCTGTGCTTCACACCCACACCTCTTACCCCTCCACAGGAGAAAGGTCTCTGCTGCTCCCCCCAAAGCCCCCAGGATTCTGACAGATGCAGTAAAACCCTGCCCCAATAAACCTGCCCCAGAGCAGCCCTGCAGCTGAAGTGACAATTCCTCATGGGAATTCCTGCCTGACAAAGGTTTGGGAGCAAACAGGACACGGTATCACTGGAAGCAGCTCCTCTGATTGTCAGCTCCAGGCTGCAAATCCCTCCTTCCCCAGATTCTCCATCCCTGGGGTTCATGTGGGGCCAGCCACGAGCTGCTGCCCCATTCCCAAGGCTCTCCCACCCCGAGGGCAGCACAGGGAAGCTTCTCCTGCTGCCATCCATCCCCACATCTCTTCATCCCCATCTTTTGGGAGATAAGAGCTGCAGGAAACTGCCACGACCTTCATCAGTCAGGTTTCTCCTGAGGATGGGCAGAGGCCAAGCAAAGCTCCTGATCCCAGAGCCCGGGAACGCTCCTCTCCCAAAGGAAAAAACCACCAGCTTTTGTGAAATTGAGATTATTTCTCCCCCCAGCATCCCCAAAGGGCTGCTGACCAACATCTGCCAGGGCCTGTGGGATCCCAGCAGCTCCAGGCTCTGCAGCCAGGGCTCCCACCTCACCCTCCCCATTTGATCAGGAGGAATTCAAACCATCTGCAAAGCCACGGGCTGTGTGCTAATGGCAACTCGCAGAACACGTTCCTGTTTTATCTCAGAGGCTTCTGGTCTCAATGTGAGGCGTTGAAACCATCACCAGAGCTTCCCACCAGGCTTCCTGCACTGCCTGTCACAGCACAGAAAGGCTTTTCCCACCAAAAAGGCAGCCTAGCTTTGCTCTCCTCCCTCCAGGGAAGTCAGGCTGATGTTTGGAAGCATCAGGCGCTCGCTGCTTTGCCTTCTGATCTCCCCAAAAATCTGATTTTTTGGGCAGTCCCAGCCTAAGATCCGAGCTCCCTCCAGGCCCTAAAGGGCAACTGATGACATCAGCCCAAACTGATTTAAATAAATGATTGCAACTTGCCCACGGAGGCGTGGCCTGAAAATTGCATTTTTGGTTTTCTAACAGGAAAGGGGAAATGCAAACCAGGAGATGCCTTTTATTTTTTTTTTTTTTTTTTTTNTTTTTTTTTTTTTGAAGCTTGATAGGAACAACTTTGGGAGTGGTTTATCAGACATATGCACGGCACGTGGCCTCTGGGTTTTCTCGTGGCTGAATCCTTTCTTGAGGTTTTTCCTTTGGGCTGAGCAGCCTTTGAAGCTGCTGGCTGAGGCTGCTCAGCAGGAGGAAACGTTCAGGACCCAGAACCTGGGGGAGCTGAACCCGTTTTGGCAGGGAAAGCCACATCAGACACATCCCAAATATGCCACTTCCATCATCCCCCAGTCCTTGGGATGTCTCTGCCACCAGCACAGGGATCACTCCCCTCGTGCCCCAAGGTCCCTCTGTCTTTATCCAAGCCTCCCCAAAGAGAGCAGGATTTCCTTGAGTTCCTTTCCAAAAGGCTTTTTCAATGCTGACCACAAGCGAAACGGGGCAAGAGCTCCCCAGATTTATTCTGGCTGGTTCAAGTGTTCACTTAAGGCTCAAGCTAAAAATGGGAAAACTCCCAGAAATCTGTAAGAAATAATTCCACTCTGGCGTTCTCCTCTCTAACCCCTGACTGGCCTTTCTGGATTGTTACCCACGTACCTTTTTCACCTCAAGCTGCGGCTTGGTTGCTCACACTCAACGTAAAAGTGCCAAACTTCATCCCAGCATCTCGATTTTCCATGGGGATCCCTAAAACCCACCCAAAATGAGGTTTCAGGAGGCAGAAGTGGCTGCCTCCTTCCATCCTCGCTGTCGCTGCTTTGCTTTCTGACACTGCAGCCTCTCTGCACAAATAAATCCCGGTTCCAGCGCTGCCGAAATGTTTTGTAAACAGCCTCCAAGAGAAACAGAATGTTTTCTGCTGCTGATTTCATGGGAGCTGTTTGTCCACACCAGCGAGTTCCTGAGAACTGCGGGGATCTGCAGCCTTAAATAGCCCAGATTTTTCCTGTCAGGCCCACGAGCCTCAGTGAAGTCACTCCAGGGATGACTTTGGTCCAGGAACAAACATTTTAGACTGAGTGGTTCAAAGCCAAGCCCAAAGGCTTTGGCAACACCACCAAGATTAGGGTTATCAAAGAAGTCTGTATTAGAAAAGCCAGGTTTATTTCTCCAAAGTCATTGAGTCATTTACGTTGGAAAAAGAGCTCCAAGATCATCCCAAACCCAACCGTTCCTGAGCCTTGTGCTCTCAGATAACTCAGGGGCTCATTAATACTTTTATCTTGTATGAGTTCAGAAAAAAAAACCCAAAAAAATCATAGAAGAGATTCTGTAAAACACATCAGCTGCCTCATTTATAATGTCAGGCTTTAAACAAATCTTGATGAGGACAAGTCAAGTTGTGAGGAATCCCCTTTGGCATATTGGGATTTCACCCTGAGCCACAAAAGCCAAGCCACCACAGTTTTAGGCTCAGTCACATTTGCTCAGCAGTGAATTTCTTCAACTCAGTTTGGGCCAGTTTACGTTCGTTTTGGAATGCCAGTCTGCAATCAAACACCTTCAGGCCCTTGTGCGACTCAAGGGTTAAAATATTTGCTGCTCCCACGCCTGGTGAGGTTAAGACAGAGGCTTTGGTGCTGATTAATCATTAGCATTATTAATTAAAATATTCACACCCAAGTAGCTGCTCTAAGAGCTTTTGTGGTGCCTTAAGTAGTGAAACACCACAAGTGCAAAAGCAGCTTTTTGGGGATAATTTTGAACTGGATTAAACTCCCTGCAGGGCCACCTTTGGCTGAGATAATGCACCTTGCAGCAAGTGGCTGCTCCATGAGGGATTTTGCACGTGGATTCTCATGGTGATTTCTGCATTAAAATGCTGGGAAATGTCTTTTTTTTGTTGTTGTATTGATATTGTTACCAAAGGTATTCCTGGCCTACAAGTACACACCTTGGCTCCAAAGGGGCCCTTCAGCATCCCTGGAGGAGAAAAAGTATCTCAGTGGATTCATTCCCACGATAAAATTAAGGCAAAGATCATCTTTAGGAGCAAAAAGCAACGAACAGAGGCTGGAGCCAGCATTGACAAGCAGGCACAATGATCAATATTGACAGTGCCTGATGGTAACTTCCAGCCCAAACAGGAAATTGGTTTGGTTTTCTCCCAAATTTGCCCTAAACCAGGACACCCACCCAATCTCGGGGCCGTCCCGAGGCACTGGATGTACTGAAACCTGGGAGACAAACCTGGAAAAGTTGAATGTGAGCAGATCCTTTGCAGTTTTTCACGAGGCTCTGGCACTGACAGCAGCACAGGGCACTTTGCCCCTCCAATGCACACCAGGAGGGAGCTGGAACATTTTACCTGTCCCTACAGGCACGGGGAAAAGGAGGTGACTGATCTTATGAAACCTGCTAATTAATGCTTGTGGAGATTCCCAGAGGAGAGTCCCTAATTATTTCACAGCACGCCCAGTTCCTTATCGAGGGACCTGCTGATAACCCCACGGCCCAGAGCGCTGCTCTGGTTGAATCCAGCCCTTTTCCAGCCCAATTTGGGAGTGCCCAGGCTGGTGCAGTGCAGGACACGACCCAGCCAAGCCCTTGGAGAACAAATCAGGGTTTTAGAGCCCAGCCTAGGCAGGAAGATAAAACCAATTTCAAAATGCAAGATCTTCCCTCCATGAAGAGTGCTGGGACCACGTAACCTCACTGATCCCATCTAAACCCACCCAACTCCTGCACAGCCCTTTCCTCCCCAGCCAGCTTCCAGCCTGGGAACTGGCAGCAATTCCATTGGGGTGTCTGCCCTGGGATCCCTGGAAAACCTGCACAGCTCCAGAGGGTCCCAGCAGGGAGGAGAGCCCATCCCTGCCTGGCAATTGCCAAGGGGGGAAGGCAGTGAGCAGGATCCTGCCCAGGGAGAATCATATGTGGGCTCCCAACCTTCTCCATGCCCTGGGAATCATCAGCCCAGGAGCTGGGATGGATGCAGCAGCCAGGTGATTCTGAGGGGAAGCTGCCTGCTCAGGTTGAGTTCCTAATTCCCAATTAATTTCTCTTGTATTGCTCAGAACACTTCTCCCTCTCCTCTTTGGAAAAAAAAAAACAAACGGCAGCATCAGATTTTCCAGCAGGACAAGTCCTGTGTGTCAGGAACGTTTTCTTTCAGCAATGTGCTAAAGAAGTGCAAAGGGTCACGGGAGCTCTGGGATGACATCAGCCTCTTTACTATTAATCCTGTGTTGAATATTATCCAGGAGAGAGTAATTTTTAATGGGGCCCTGGTCCGTCTTGTTTAAACTTGCACATACCTGAGCTACTTTTAGGCCTAAACCCGCAGAAAAGAAAATAATGCAGCTTGGCTTTAGTGCAAGCGAGAGGAGTGCTAATTCCACCTCCTTTTATCTCCACATTTACTCAGTAGCACAGAGTAAATAGACCAAAATTGGAGATTGTTACGTTGAGGCACAGCTAATAATACTACACCGTCCTTAATGCCAATTAACTCTGGGGCCTTTCAGCGTTTTCACTCACTCAGGGCACACTTCAGATAATGCAGCTGATAGAGGAGGTGAAAAAACAAAACGTGGTGTGATCAGCAGCAGTGGGGAAAGCTGAGCTTCCAGGAGCGGAATGAAAGCGTTTCTCCTGGCAGCACACGGAATTTTTTTTGTCCTGCAGGTCCCTCCAGGGCTTTATCAACCTCTAACCCGTTTCCAACCCCTCCACGCTGTTATTAAACACAAGAGATGAGCCCCAAGCTGCAGGAAAGGAATTGGGGAACCCGCTTTTGGTGCTAATCCCAGATTTACAAACGAAGCTGGGTGTAAAGGAGCTGAGCAGCTGCGCTGGGCTCGCCCAGAGAGTCACAGAATCACAGCCTGGTTTGGGGTGGGGGGGACATCAAGAAACCAGCTCATTCCACTCTCCTGTCCTGGGCAGGGACACCTCCCATTGCCCCAGGGTGCTCCAAGCTTTGTCCAGCCTCACCTGGCAGTGAGGAGAGGAGGGAATCCTGTCCCCAGCACAGCCCAGAGCTCTCTTATCCCACAGGATCCCAAAGGGGCCACATCTCTGTGAGCACAGGACCAAAGCCCAGCCCGTGTAAAGGACACCAGGAATGGGATTTCCCCNGATCCCAAAGGGGCCACATCTCTGCGAGCAGAGGACCAAAGCCCAGCCCAGGAATGGGATTTCCCTGCCAGGATGGAGGTCACACCCAGCTTTCCACCCCATTTATTAGCAATGCACCAACACAGCTCTCTGAGGGTGCCCCAGAAAAGCCTCCAGGAAGTGCAAAGTTGTATTAATGATCCAAAAAGATTTAAAAAGGATTTTTTTTTTTAGAACCATCTGTCTGCTAAAAACGGCAAAGAGTCTCCCATGGAATTCAGCTCCAGCGCTGATGCCCAGTCACACAGCTGGACACCAGCAGGAGTGCCAGCAGAGAAAACTCTGGCCCCCACGGCTCCTTCCACACATCCCTGCTCCCAGACAACCCACAGGATGCCCAGAGCTGACCAGGAGGAACCCACAGGCAAGCGGGGAGAGCACGGCTGCCAAGGGAATGCTGAACGCGCCGCGCTCCGAGAGGGAGTTTTTAATTTTCGTGCCCTAAATTAAGTCATCATCGGTTATTTCTGAGATGGAAGGTATGATCTCCTCTTCTAAATATACACCTGGAAGGCTGCCAGGGGAACACAGGCCTCCAAAACCAACAGGCAATCCAGCCTGGAGGAGAGGAGAAGCCCTTGGAGACCTCGGGAGCTGCTGTGGGAAGGTTTTTCACAGCAGGGAGAGGAAACCTTGGTTGGATTGCGGATCAGGAGAGCCCAAGGTCCTGACACAGAGCAGGGAGGAGCTGGGGTGGGGCAGAGCAGCCCTGAAGTTCAAAGGGATCCAGAGGGCTGGATCCAGGTCACGGTGGGGTGGTCCTGAGGAGGACGGGAGGAGCTGGCGCTGCTCAGGATCCCTTGCACGGGATGAGCTCAGCTCCTTTCAAACCTGCTCCAGGCAAGGCCACAGCTGCCACTGGCTCCCCAGGGGGACAGGGGACAGACTGACAGACTCCAGGCTGTGACAAAACCCACGGGAGGAAGATCCAGGATCCTTACAAGGGAGGGATGTTCTGGGAGCCAAGGGGCAGCAGCGCCAACTTGGATCCCGGGATCCACCACACCAGGGGCAAGGCACAGAGACACGGCCTCAAGGGAAAGACAGGTTGGATATTAGGACAAAGTTTTTTACAGAAAGGGTGATAAAGTACTGGAATGGTCTGCCCAGGGTGGTGGTGGAGTCACCATCCCTGGATGTGTTTTAAAAAGACTGGATGTGACACTTGGTGCCAGGGTTTAGTTGGGGCTGGGCTGGACTCGATGATCTTGGAGGTCTCTTCCAAAATCTTTGAATTCTGTGAAAAGGCAGTGCTGTGGGCATTGCAGGAGGCCCTACAAAACTAAACTCCCAACTTTTTCCTTGCCTATCAAGCCCAAAGAGTGATGATTAATCACGGGAACGATCACTAATGGCACCAACCCTACAAGGATCCTGAAACTCTAAATATCACCTTCATTTCACAATTCCTTAAAAAGAAGGGGGTTGCCTGAAAGCAGATTTAGGATTTGGGCCATAGTCCATTATTCCCCAAACATTCCCAAACAGGGGAATGGATCACTCCAGATCTCCCATCACAGCAGCTCCCTCTTTCCTGCGCTGCCAAAAAAGTTTCTCCTCCATGCTTGAAAATGAATTAACGTAATGAAGAACGTGCCCACATTTCCATAAAAATACCCCTTATTCTCCAAAAATCTGCTGGATTTATAAAAAACTGCCCCAACCAGGGGTAGGACACCGGGCCATTCCTGCTCCCTGGGTGTTAAATTATCCCAATTACAAGGGCTGCAGTGTCACATCTTTAGCTCCGTAACAAGCGGCGAGCTCCTGGCACGGCTCTCGGCCAAAGGCAATTGCTTATCAGAGCCGGTGCCAGGGAAAAAATGATAACTATTTCCTAATGCATGGGAGGAATTCCACAGTGGGCTGCAGAGCTTCATTAGCCAGAGACAGGCCCGTTGTGGTGCCGTGGTTTCCACCGGGGCAGGGAGGGCTGCGGGAAGGGGAGGGAGAGCAGCAGAGCCCGGCCGGGGCACTGGGGCGTGTTAATTCACTCCCCGCTCCGCCTGGTTTGTTTAGAAAGATCGAGGGGTTTTTTTTGTATTCACCGAGCTGAATCCAGACAGAGGCCAGCGGCAGCACGGAGAGGATTTCTAAGGGGAGGATTGATGGAATCCTTTAGGCTGGAGAAGACCCCGAAGGTCAAGTCCAACTATTAAAAAACAGCACCAAAAGCAGCCTGGCTGCAGGGGGACTCGGCAAAGCCGGGATGGGTGTCCCGAGTGCTGCTGCCTCCAGCAATCCTTCGGCACCAAGCTCAGCCCCACCCCTCCCAAACCCCACCTGAAAAAGGAAGGATAAAGATCTGCCTCCCTGAGCAGCATCCAGATCCTTGCGGGATACTCAGCGCACGAATTTATCCCGTTTGAAGAGCCAGGAGCACATGGGGATTGCTCCAAGTCCCACAGACTCCCAGATTTAGGTTAGGCTTGTCTGGAAATCCTACAGCTACGAGCCTCCAGCAGCTCTGCATCCCAATCCTGCCGGAACCTGGATGAGCAAAGCCTGCACTGAAGGGGAAAAATAACACGGGGGGGAAGGAAGAAAGTCGGCTGAACTTTGTTTAACCCCGCAACGAGTGCAAAGGGATTTCTTATTTTCTTCCCTCTGGTTTGTCCATCCCTAATTAGTATCTCAGGGAGAGCCATGTCGGAGTTTTGTAACCCCACCAGCTCAGCCAGGACTGCCTGGGGTTGCAGAAATTCAGAGTTTTTTGCTCTGTCCTCCTAGAACTTCTCCCAGGCCAGACCATGGGGTGTGCCAGGGACAAAACTGCCAGACATCACGGCACTCTTCGGCTCAAAAAGGCCTCAAAAGGTGACAAAATTGGATCATCTGGGAGCTGGATCTCCCTGGCCTGAAGCCAGCACTGGGAACGTGCAGGATTGCACCAGGTGTGGAGGGATAAGGACTTCACCATCCAAAGATTGGCCCATAAAAGATACAACTGTGGCCTGCAGCTGCCAGCGGGGACAATTCCCCCAAATCCTGTCCCTGTAATCCCAAGGGTGAGGAGCTCAGCTTTGCATCCACTCCAGGCACAGCTCCTGGAGGTGCAGGAGACTGAGATGGAGTGGGAAGGATGCAGCCCCCTCTCCAACCCAGAACACCCCAGGGCCAGCAGCTGTCTCAGGGGATGGAAATACTCCTACTATCAACCACGATAAATCAGGATTTCTCCTCCCAGTGGGTATTTATTCCCAGGAGCACTGAGGCAGGGAACCATGGACACCGCCTGGAAAGCTCAGGGAAGGCTGAAGCACTCTGAGCTGCAGTTGGATTTTTAAGGGCTATTTCCTGGCAATGGGTGTGCCTGGAAAATTCACTCATAACAGCCAATTCACACCAAAAATCCCAGATTTGCCATTAGAGATCCACGTAGAAGTCAGGTCTAAGAGCTGGACCAGGCCAGGGAGCAAAACCAGTGCTAAACGACCCATTATCCAGCCGAGGGATCGAAACGAAACCACCGTGACTTCCTGACGAGCCAAAATATGAGACTGCTCATGTAAGAAACCTTTGATCCTCGAGGACAACAAGTGCTTAAAAGGAATCTCATCCATTCACCAATTCCTCCCACTCACGGGCTACCAAAACCTGGCCAGGACATTCCTTTGTGGAGAGACGAAGGTTTCACACCAGATGTTGGGAAGATCCATCTTCGGAGCAGCACAGAGCCTGGTGCACCAGGATTTGGTGCTGCCTGGAGGGTTCCAGGGGTGTCCTCGACCCACATCACCCCCCCAAGAGCACACCCACCACCCCAGGGCTCCCAGCTGGCTCCTCCTGGAGCCATCAGCAGCCAGAGGAGGGGGCTCCACGGGAGGGATTTACTCCAAAGGAGACACATCCTTCCCGATAATGGGTTCCAGCCTCCTTTTCCCCGTCCACATCTGGGCTGTGTTTCTAGGTAGCCGGTTCAGCTCCGCGCTTCCACACATGGCACTGCAGCATCGCCTTCCCCGCTCAGAGAAAACCCCCAGACAAACCCCCAGCAGCTCCTAAAGCTCCACAAGGAGTGGCCAACAGGAAGAAACAACAGAGCAGGGGTGGAGGGGGGGAAAAAAAAAAAAAAAAAAAGGGAAAAAAAGACTAAAAAAACAACCACGACAGCCCTAAAAAAAAACAAAAAAACCCCCAAAAAAAAAAAAAAAAAAAAACCGAGCAGAAACGATCCCGTTTGTATAAGATATTCCGAGAGCCGGTGTCAGTCCATCACGGCTTGTATTAAACCCAGATGGAGATCATCTCCTCTTCAAAGAGAAGTGGCTGTAGTTGTTACAGCCGGCCAGCTGGTTTTGAGCTCCCCTTTTCCCTGCAGTGTAATATATCCCGTGCTCGTTGGAGCTCGCGTCCCGTGGAATATCTGTGCAATTTGTAACCGGCGCGCAGCGCGGCTCAGCTGTAATTCCATAAATCACCCCGCAGCCTCCGTTTAATAATAAATCTTCTGATAGCTCTGCCTTGCAAAGGAGCGAGCAAAGGTTTGAAAGGGTTTGGGGTTTGTTTTGTTGTTGGTTTTTTTTTTTTTTTTTTCTCTCTCTCCTCGCCTTTCGGAGAGAGAAAGGGATTCAAAGACATTTGCAAAATCCACAAGGGGTCAGTGTCTTGGCAGAAATCCTCCTCCGGCGCTGAGGAACACAGGCATGGCCCCAGCTCCAGGATGTTTTTAATACTCCGAGACAAGGGGAAGGATTTGTGGGGGCAGGGGGTTGATTTTGATGTTTCTCCCTGCCTCCTTTTTTAATGAAAAAAAAAAAAAAAAAAAGCAACTCAAGCAGCAATTCTGCTTTGCTGCACTGTTTTTTCTGCTTCGGCATGAGCGACCTCTGAGGAGTGGGAGAGCCCTGGAGGGGGATGCTGACCTTGGACCTGCCTTGTTCAACCCAGGGTGGATGCTGGGGCCAGGCAGGGAGGGGGCTCAGCCCCAGCAGTGCTCAGAGACATCCCCTGTGGGGCCACAAAGGGGTCACAGCCCCTCGGATTCACCTCCATGGCCAGCTCAGGGCTCTCCAGGGGCTCCCTGGTGCTCCCCAGCTTGGTGGTGTCACCCCCACCGTGCCTGGGGACGTCACCCCAGGCAGGACGGAGCAAGGTGAGGCTGCACAGCAACGTGGAAAGGGTCAGTAACAGCCCAGAGCTCAGCCCAAACCCACATCCCACCGTGGGGCTGCTGTTGCGCTGACCTTGTGCCCACACAAAGCCTTAGAGCCTTAAATAAAGCCCAGTCCCCAAATCCTTCCCTCTCCTGACCCACCTGAGGGGTCTGACACCAAAAGCAGGCCTAAAGGAGGGATGGAAGCTGCAGCATCCCCAAGGTCCCTCCCAAGCCAGCCCATCCAGTGGGGGAACAGCATTTCCCAGCCCCTCCCAAAACAACAGCCCCAGAGGTGTTTCTAAAATAAATGACATGCCCAGTGTTGCTGCTGAAGCTCATTCATGACCACGTAAAGAGCAGGCTGAGCTTTCCAAGCCCATCTGCTGCATTTTCCTGCCCACACGGAGGATTCAGGGTTGTTTTGCTCAATTTTCCATTGACCCAGGGGCTGCTGATGCCCAGGGGGCCTCACAAACCTTGGTGTCCCTTTCTCAGGTGTGTGGCACCAGATCAGCCCAGAGCCACGGGAGGGGTCTCTGGGGGGCGAACTGTGGGTTGGTGAGAGAGGAAGGATTGCCCAAGTCTTACTCAAGGAGCAGCTCTGACCTCCCACCCTCCCCTCCACACACCACCACTGACTTATCTCGGAGGAAACATTTCACAACATCACGTTAAAAAAAAAAATTCTTTTACATTTAATAACCCAAAGTTTATGACCATTGAGCTGCTATCAGAAAGCCTTCTGGAAGTCTCAGCTTGTCTAATTTCAGGCTGAAAAGCTCCAAACCACGTTGGTTAACTCCAAAAATCACCACAGAACCCTTTTCACCTTGCTCGATCCCAGCTCACGTGCACATTTTTGTGAGAGGTTTCCTAGGCAGGAATTCAAGGTTTGTTTTTTTGAAGAGAAAAGCAATGCTGAGCTCAAGTTCCCCCATCAGGGCACCACACATGAAGCCACCTCAGGTGCTGGGAGGCTCCTGCCCGAGTTCCTCCAGCTGCACTGCAATTCCACAGCTCCCAACAGCAGCAAAAATCCCATAAAAACCATTTAACCCCAGTAAGAGGGGACAGCTCTGACCCAGCTGGGCCACATCCCCAGTTCCAGGGATTGATAAAACTGGGAAGCAGAGAGGAAGAAAGTTCTCCCATCGCGTTCCCACAGCTGGAGGGAGACGTCAGATGTTGCCTCCAGCCACTTTCTGGAGAGCGGAGCTTGGATCCCACCAGGGGTTTCTCTGCCAACACAACCAGCTGGAGGAGGGGAGGATTTGCCCTGGTGAAACAGCAGAAGCCACGAGCAGAGGGGATCTCACGCCGCAGAAACACAGCTCAGCAGGGACTTCCCTGGTGGGAAGAGACTCGGGGAAAAGCAGAACAGCCTTTGTGACCGTCCTCATCCACCCGCTCCTGCAAGCAGAGCCGCACCTTCAGCACCGAACCTCACACCTCTGGCAGCTCCAGGGAGCAAGAATGGGTTAATTATGGACTTGCCAAAGCTGTTTTTAAGCTGCTGCTGTGACGGGAGAGCTGCAGAAGCTGTTCCAGCACCAGCTTTCCCCGGGCTGATGGTCCCAGCTCCATCCCCGCCATGAGAGCTGCACCACGGGCCGGCTCGCAGAGTCCTCAGAAGAAAAACACTCTGAATTCCCCAGCATTTGAATCACGGGAGCGTTTGCCAAGAACGGGCCTCCCCCCCCTCGTTACAGTTTCATAATTCTCCGATGCTCCCAGCCCCGCTCAGACCCCGTTTGGGTAATAATTAACTGTTCCCAGCACAGCCCCAGCTTGGCACGCGGACCTGCAAAATTAACAGCGCCGAGGAGTTTATTTCTGTTAATTACGCCCTTTTGGAAGGAGGAGAGGAAGGAAAGCAATTTCCAGGGACGTGTGGGGGGTTTTTTCTTCTCACCCTTCCCCTCCCACGGCATCCCTGGGGAGAAGGAGCTCCACAGCCAGCACGGAGCTGCCCCAGAAATGGGTTGTGGTTTCAATTGTGCGTCCCCAAAGTGAGCACAGATCCCTGCTGCCAGGGGAGGGGGCCCAGCCCTGCCCCACACGCAGCCCTGGGGGGTGGTGGGGGGCTCAGTTCCCCTCTCAGAGGGGTTTGTGCCCCCCAGCCTGGAGAGCCTCGTGTCCCAAATGCCACCCAGGACCCGACTCGCCCGGGGACGGACGTGACAGAGGATGTTGGGTGGAAGGGACCAGCAGGGACAAGGAGCAGAATCTCCTCCCTCCAAAACCTGCAAGGGGAAGCTCTGGGGACTCTTCCTTTTGCTGCCATCCCTGTTCTCTCCCACTGCACCTGCCTGTCCCTGGGATGCCAGGCCGGAGGACACGCCCTGGGGACACGGCCAGGCTGTGACCTGCTGCCACTGGGAGGGAATGAAAAAGGTTTTTAGGCCATTTCATTTGGTTCCTGCCCCACCATGGGGTGCAGAGACACTGGGGGACCAAGGGAGTGCCACTGTCTCCAGCCCCACTATCACACATTCTAGGGCAATGGAAAACCCATCCTGGACATTCCGGGAAGAGGTCAAAGACGCTTTATTATTAAAAAAAATAAATTAAAAATCAATCAATAAAGAAGTTTTTGTGAGCGAATAGGAGAGAACAATCTCCTTGCCTCTTCCCTGTGGCAGAAGTGGGTGCCCACTCTCTGTCAGCACCCAGGCAGTGCCACCACCCCTGGCACAAGGCCACCAGCTCCTCACCCAACCCCAGTGGCAGCTGGAGGCTGCTGAGGCTCCCAGGACTGCCGGGGCTGTGGAGGGAAGCACCAACCTCTGAGGAAACTCCTGGCAGCAGTTTTAGAGCAACAAGGAAAAACCCTGAGCTCTTGGGGTTCCTCTCTGTGACCACAGCCCATGGCCCTGGCGCTCCCACAGATGTGATCACCCCAAACACAATCCCATGAACAGCATCCAGATGTGACTTGGGAGGCTCCACAACCCTCCTTGATCTCCTGACAACGGTGCCCAGGAGGATTTGGAGAGCTGACAGAAAGCTTGGAAGTTTCACGTGATGCTCTTTGGACACCCACAGCAGCAGCCCCATGGTCCCCATCCCGGCAGGCTGAGCACCCTTCCCACATCCCAACGTGCTGCTGGGGCAGGAAACACCAGCCTGACACCTGCTGGATTCAGGAACTGGGGAGCTTGGGGGCTGCTCTGCCCTTGATCTCCACCCTGGAAATCTCCTCCCTCTTCCCTGCCCAGGCTGAAAATACTCTGGGAAAAATTATTCCCAAGGAAAAAAAAAAAAAAAAAAAAAAAAAAATTGGTATCTCCAAGGCAGCAGAAAGCAAGAGGCAGGAAAAGCAGCGGAGCAGAACTTCCCAAATCCAGAGAGGAGCTGAGGGGTTCATTTTTCAGCTGAGTTTCCTCAGGAAACACGGGAATGAGCCACCCTGCCTGTCCGTCCCCGCAATTCCTGAGCCCCTGGTTTGCTTTTATCAGAACTGTGTGAGCATGAGGCGTTGCCAGAGACATTCCTTGGGGTCTGACGTGTCACCCCACAGTCCCCTCCTGTCCCTGAGGCAGCAGCACCAAAATCCTGCTCTAATAAGGAACCACGAGAGATGTCCCAGCCTCAGAGCCCCACAACCAGAGCCCGCATCCTCGTGGGCAAGCAGGAAAATCCGACCCCCAGATGCAATTCCTGGAGCCCCCCAAGCCCCTCCTCAACACACACCTCGATTTTCTCCTCGATTTTCTTTCCACCAGCCCTCCACGAGTGGGGTGCACTTCCCACCACCCCCCCCAGAGCTCCACCCTGCTTCTCCAAGGTCCATTTTCAGCTTTGTCCCCACTCAGCCAGGGCTGGAGGGAGGCTGGGAGAGTCACATTTCCCCAAGAAATTCCGGGAAAAGCGCTCCTGCTTTTAATGAGAAAGCTTTTTTTTTTCTACCCCCCCCACCCCTTTCTGCTCTCTTCCATAGCCAAGCTAATAAAAATGGAAAGCAATAAGAAATTCCAGCAGATGGGAGGTGCAAGGGAGGAGCAAAAGGGAAGATCCCACTCATTGAAACCCATCCTAAACAGAAGATAATTGGCCACATACATCCCAGAAAGAATAGCAACAGCCTATGCAATTATTGGGAATGCACACTTTAAGAGCATTTGCCAAAAAATGCCTGCTTTTATTAAAAAGGAATGGTTTCACAAAGGCCCAACTGTAAGAAAGGTTGTAATTTGCCCAAATAAAACTTAATTTGATCCATGAAATAGCTGCGGTTTATTGTGTAATATATGTGCTATGTGTTTTAATTTAATAGAATCCAATATAATTGTAAGCCAGTCGAGTTTCGGAGCAGTTTTGGGTTGTTCCCACAGCATGCAGAGCACAGATGCCACTTTGTGCATCGCACCAGCACGTCCATAAATCAGGGATATAGGAAGGATTAGCCACAGAGCAGCAAAGTAATGCCTCATCATGCTCCAGACAGGAGAAAAAAAAAAAGAAAAATCAGACCTTTGAGGGAAGCAGGAGGAGTTATTTACAGGAAATAACTCGGGATGCTCTGCACTCAGCCAGGCTCCTGGAGGCGGTTTTGGGGTGTTGCACCAGCCCCAGTGATGCCATTGCAGTGCCCTCAGCCCTCCTCAAGTGAGGGGAAATGGAGATGAATCCTTATTTTTGCTTTTTGGTCCATGCTGGCCATTCGTGAGACCAGAGCCCTGCTCTCCCAGCAGGGACACTCTGAGGGGAAGGCACCAGCACAGCTCTGCAGCCCCCAGCTCCCGTTTCCTCAGAAAGCTGAGCTGACACCAGCCAGGGAGCAGCAGATTCACCACCAGCCTCTGTGCCCAAGCCCCCAGGCCATGCCCTGCACCAGCAGCAGTTCCCTCTCCCTCTCAGGGCATTTACCTGGATGAGAGAGACATTTGATTTTTCTGTCCTGGTGTTGGTCAGGGAAAACCCCACAACCCCCCTGAGGCAGCAGCAGCTCCATTCAGAGGCAGCAGCAGCTCCATCCCCTGAGCCAGCACCACCCTGGGCAGCTGTTACAGCCCTTCCTCCCCTCCAATCCCACCCCAGAGCCCCGGCCTGGAGCACCCAGAGGTTTGGGGAGCACAGGGTGGTGTGTGAGCAGCTCTGCTGCTCCGTTAAAAGCATTAACCCCCATCCCAGAGAGCTGGAGACCTTCCACCACTCACACAGCCCCAAAGCAAACTTCCATCTCCTTCCTCTGCACCAACAGGGAGATCTGTCTTTTCCCTTGGTGGCCCACACAGAGCCCTGAATTTGAATTCCAGCTCTGCACTGAACGAGCCCCTCCACTTTTGCTGTGGACATAAAGCCCTGAGAGGAAGGATTGTGGCCTGAAGAGTGGCAGCCCCCATAAAACTGTGGCCAAACCTGTGCCAGGTCAGGGCTCTCAGCATCTCTTTCTCAGAAGAGCTGAGAGTGGATGAATTCAGCAATAATTCCCTTTCCATTCTGGCTGGTGAAAAGCATTTCTCAGTCAGAGCAGCAATGGAAGTCAAGGACTGGGATGATGAATTCCTGCTCGCGGGAGGAGCAGCAGCCTCTGGGACCCACCAGCAGCCACTGGCTGCTCCTCCTCAGCCCAGTGCACGCTTTTAAACCCCATCATTGCTAAATTAAGAGGATCCTGTCAAATAAACACACTCCACGCACCAAAGCCTGCAAGGACTCGGGTCCAATACCAGAATTATTAATCCAGGACTTCCCAGCACCCTCCTGCTGAGGGGGTTCTTTGATTTCTTAAAACGCTGTAACACCACACAGACCTTAAAAGGAACCATAGGGAACGTGCCACTTACCTGGGGTGCTGGGAGACCTCAACTCCTGCAGGAAGGAAGAAAAATCCCATTCAAGAGGCTGCTTAAAAAAGAATGGGGTTGTGGCCATGCTGCTTTTATAGGGCTGGGGACAAACAGCCGCAGCTGTTGGGCGCTGCACAGCAGAATCCCAAACCCAACCATGCCCAGCTGCTCCTGCAAACCTGGCAGGGAATGAACTCCTCGTTCCCCATGGAAGCCTTCTCCACCCTCATCCCCCCCAAGGGCAAATTCCCAGCCCCCAGGTCCCACCCCGGTGCAGGGGATGCACAGGGAAGGCTCCAGCTGAGCTCTGAGAGGGTCCAGGGTGGAGCTCAATGGCTTTGAAGTCCTAAAGCTCCTCTAAAAGAGTTCTAAGTTTCAATGATTATAAGGTATTAGAGGGGCAAAATGAGACAGAAAAGGATACTTGATGTCTTGTTTCATTGCCTCACCGTAAAATCCTTCTTTATTCCCTTTAAAGCCCTGCTGTCAACTGAAATGAAACTCCAGATTTATTCCTGGGGAAGCGCATGAGTAATGAAGAAAAGAGAATTAAGCACCATCAGTGGATTGCACGAGGGAAAGCCCCAGAGTTAACCCTCAAATCCGTCCTCGGTGCTTTTTTTTGTCCCAAAATATGGATGAAGTGGGTAGAAAGTGGAAAATGGTGGCGTTGCTGCACGAGGAGGAGGAGGAGAACAGGGAGCAAAGGTGTGAGTGTGGTGGTGGGAAATGCTGGGAGAAAAAAAATAAACAGGGAAAGCAACTTTTGCTGGTGCTTCCCGGGTAAAACGAGGACAGTGTTAAGAAAAATCTCTTAGAAAAGCCCCCCAAAACATAAAAATGGCCTCTTGGTGGACTGTGTGAAAGGGATCCAGCAAGGGAGGTGGGTGGTTTGGCAGGACCCACCAAACCTAAGCCAAAGGGATAAAAAACGCCCTGCAAAGCTCCTGAGGGCTGCTTTAAATGACAGTGACATGTTTTGACACCGTTCCCTAAGGATGGCTGTAACACAAGCAAAAATTAATGATGTCAAGTATCGATACTGATGCTGCAGGAATTCAACCGACGTGGTCCCAACTGAACATCAAATATGGTTATAATTTGAAAAAAAAAAATGACTGCGGGAATGTCATTGAAATATTCCCTGCTGGGATCTCCCCCAGAACCCACCCAGGTTTGTGTGTTTCCCTGTGGGATGCAGCCCCCACCTTCCTCCCTCCCTCAAAGTGTCCAAGGCCAGGTTGGAGGGGGCTGGGAGCACCCTGGGATAGTGGAAGGTGCGCAACAAGATGGGATTTGAGGTCTCCTCCAACCCAAACCGTTCCAGGATTCCACAATTCTGTGACTCCCCATCCTCACTCGTGGCTGTGGCAGGAAACATCAGGTCCAGGTGTCAAAATGCAGGACCCTGCCGTGCACCAGGAGGGCTTTGGAGTAGCAAATTTAGGCCCTGTTTAACTCTTGGAGGTCTCATGGCATCTTTTGCTCTGCAAACATGAAGGTGACAAAAACATCCTCCGCGACCTTGGAAGGTTCCCAGTCACTGGGCTCCAGAGGCTGGGATTTTATGGAAATCAGAGGCACAGGGATTTGCAGCAGAACTCCAGGACTTGGCAGAGCTGCTCCCTGGCAATAAATAACTTCCCTGACCAAGCAAAGCCCGTGTCCAACCTGCCCCTGCCAGGCCCAGCACAAGTCAGAGCAAAGGGGCTGATTTTATCCAGGATTTCCAGGGAGAGTAAATCAGCCAGGACAGGCACATCTGACCAGGACATTTTTTTTTGGCTGCAGCTGCTCCTCAGAGCAAATATATTCTTCCCAAACACTCCTGAATCATTTATTGCCTGAATGACAGACTGGGAGATCTACAGGACAAAGCTGCTCACGACTCCTCCGAGGCACTGGAGACGTTCCTGAAATCCAGGCCATGCTCCAAAGGAGGATCCACCCAACCATGAGTTGTCCAAAACCTCCATTTGTTTCTCAACCATCAAACACGTCTGGGACGTGCAGGACTCACAGACAACCCCTGGGTAAGGCTGAAAATCCCAACTGGTCCTGCTGGGCAGCTTTGTGGCCGTGGGATATTCTGCTTTTCCCCAAGACCCACCGATTAGCAGTGGTGAAGATTAATCTGCACAAACATGGACGTGCACCCTCATCCTCACCACGCTCTGTGTTATCAGAGAGGTCAGACAGCCCTGAGTGAGAAGAGCTACAGATCTTTTCACATCTCCTCCCCGTGATCCCTGCCTCTCCAAAAGGCCTGACTCACCCTCCCCTTGGAGCCAGCTGCAGCCTTCCAACTCATTTATTTATTTTTCCAGGGTCCTGGCTGAGATGGGAGACAGCAGCTGCCCCCTGGAACCCTCCTGACTGCTGCCAGCTTCAGCTGGGAGGGGGGGGCAAGAAAAAAGACAAATCCCCCCCCATAATGCGAATACTTTATTATCAATGAGTGACTGGTATTAGCTTTTTGTCTGGGTATTAATAATATTTCAAAAAAAACCATACATCAAAATTAGGGATTTCTCCTATTTTTGCTGTATAATTTTTGGGGTTTTTTTTTTTTTTTTTTTGGTTGGTTTTTTTTTCTTAAAAAATCTGTACTGAAAGAATTATATAAGCCAAAGTGCATTTTCCGTTTTTTGTCCATATACACATTGCACCATACATAAATAATTACATTGTAAAAATGACTCCATAATTACAAGTATAATATATATTTTCATATAATATATAAAACTTTATATTAAATCTAGGTAGATGATATTTGGGATAAGTCTGTGTCTTTTTTTTTTTGTTGTTTTTTTTCTCTCTCTCTTCTTTTTTTTTTTTTTTTTTTT
>VXBN01001112.1:288529-320289 GCA_013397395.1 Sinosuthora webbiana | reverse complement strand
AAAAGAAAAAAATGAAAAAAAAAAAAAGAAGAAAAAAAAATATTAATTGTCAATCCGCCCCAGCAAAGCTCACAACCATTTTTTTTAAGCCAATATACTTAAAATACCTCTGCCTTACAAGTTTCAGCTGGAATGCATCGCTGTGCCCCCCAGAGCCCCCCCCCTGCCAGCAGCACCAACCCCAGCACGGCCCCGTGGGCTGGGGAGAGGCTGAGAGCTGTCCCCAGCACGGGGGGCCCCTCTGGGGACACAAACCAGGCACCTTCTGGCTGCCCATCCTCGCTGGGAGCTGGCTGGGGCTCTGAGGGCACCTCGGAGGGGTCGGTGACCCTTGTCTGGGTCCCACCACGGGGGTGCCCCAGTGCTGGCCCCACTGTGTGCATTTAGGGCAACACCCCAACCCCAGCAGGGAACACACACAGGAGGCTGGGCAGGAGCTTCTCTCCGTGTGAAAATCCTGCTGAGGACTGGACAGTTCAGGGCTCCTTCCCCAGCTCCTCCTCGGGGTCTCCAGGGAAGCTGGAAGCTGCTGTTGTGGCAGGACAATGGGCTCCTGGAGGGGGAAAAGGCAGGTGGGTGCCAGCAGCAGGATGGGCAGCCCTGGTTTTGCTCCTGGACATTCTCCTTAAAGCCCAGCATCAACAGAGGATCCTTTAATGTCCCAGATTTCACCAAGAAAAGCTCCTCCCTGGATCACAGAGGCCCTGAAGGTGGTCACCAGCTGCCCAGCCGATGGCCAAGGTCAGCCACAGGGACAGCCAGTACAGTGTCCAACCCTCTCCCAGATTCCTGGTTGACTCCACTGAATGTAGGGATTCAGCTCAGCTCCCACCTCTACTATAAAACAAGAATGTGATTTTATGTTATCACTGATCTGGTGTCACTGCAAGGCCCCAACTCCTCCACCCTCACAGGAGACATTCCTCGTGCTGGACGTGGCTGTTGGGCAGCCAATGGACACCAGTTATCCCATATAATATTTATCCCATATAATATTTATCCCACATAACATTTATCCCACAAAAACCATGGAAAGACAGCTGAGAAGAGCCCTCCCTCCCACCACATCCACCATCCTCCTCCTCCTCCAGCCTTTCCCTTGGAGCAGGGCTCTGCTGCTCCCCGGCCTCCTCTGCCAGCAGATTTAATTTGTTAGCCCGGGAGATGATTAACTCCGAAGAACACTTGCGCTGGGTTAATTAATTAAATTAGCTCCAAAAAAAAGGGTCTGACGAGCACCAGAGCTGGTGCAAGAGGTGTGTGGAGAGGCCTTGGGGGGAAAGGGGGACATTTCCATGGCAGCCCAAGAAACAAAAGCAACACAGGACAAGGAGCCGATGCCAAGAATGAGGATGAAAACAATTTTCTCTGCATAAAAGAAACCACTCTGCAAAATCATCAGCTCATGCTAATTTTTTTTTTCTTTTTTTTTTTTTTTTTTTTTTTATATCCTTCAAAGCAAAACACATGCCATGTCTAGTTCTGCCCGGAAATTTGGAAGTCATCATCAGTTAGCTTATTTTCAAGCTAAACTCAAGGAGTTTGTTTCTAATGGACCTTCCCTGGCCATTAAATCCACAATCCAGAACGTGAGTTTTAGGTATTTTAGCAAGGTTTTTCCCCCCCAGCTCCCCTGTTTTAGAAAAGACTTTCCAGCCAGGGGTGAAAAGTGGAAAAAACCCAACCCGGGGGTGTTTTTCACTGACATTTTTATGTGTCCCTTCTAAACGCCGAAGTTTTCAGAGATTTGGGTGACGTTTTCAAAAATGGGGGTTTTTTTTTGAGTCTCCACCAACCTCAGCTCGTCTTGCTCAGAGAGTTTCCAGGCCCATCCCTGGCTTTTCCAGCCCCTGGGCCGTGCAGGTACCTGCGTTAACACCTGGCACGTCCGAGGGAACACGACAGTGTAAACAAGAGCTTCAAAAGGAGCCCCGAACGTCACCGCCCACCTTGGCTGCCACTTCTGAGAGCGTCATCAACCACAGCCTGCCTGGGACTTCTTCCCTCTTGGAAACCAGCCCTGGATCAACCCAAACCCGGCAAAATCCTGGGGTCCTGCTTGGCATCTCCATGAGTGTCCAAACCCCCTGTGCCCCAACCGGCTGGAAAATGGGGAGAAAAACCAGGTGGTGAAAAAAACCCAGGGAGGAAAGGCTGGGCAAGGGAAGGTCCCCACTGTTTGGTTTTCTGTAAAATCTGGAGGTTGGGTGGAAATCTTCAGATTGGGCCAAAGCCAAGATTGGGCTTTTTCTTCTGCCTGCTCCTGGCAAGGCACCAGCTCCAGAGCATCCAGGGAGAAGGTTCCCCTTTCATAAGTGAGAAGGTTTGTTCTCAAGTTCCCTCTTGGGCAAACCAGGACAAAAATGGGGGAGAAAACCCCCTTTTTTCCCACTTTTACACCGAGAACTTACACATTTTCAGGTCCTCCACCCAACCACGCGTGCAATCCCTTTTTTTGTTCCCCCAGAGCCCGAAAAACGCTGAGAAATCTGGGAGAAATCACCCCGTCAATCCCGGCATGGCAGAACTCCCTTCCAGCCACCGCTGGGATGTCCAAGGCTCCTTTCCCCACGCCGCCGCTCATCAACGCGGGGGCTGCATTCCCAGCCACGCCAACCACATCCCAGTGGGATGGGCACGGCTTGAGACGGCCAAATGGGATCTCCTGGGCTCTCATCCACCTCTGGAAGCCGTCCTGGCTTGGCAGAGCAGCTCTAGGAGCCGTCAGGATCCCCTGGGGGAGCGGGACAATCCGCCCCGGCGGCCGGAGCGATCCCGCGGCGGGCGCCCGGGCTCTGGGGAACGGGATAAATATAAATAATCATAGTTTTCGCTCCCGGAGAAGTTTCGGCTGAAGAGCTTCAAAGGCTTTTTAAAAGCAGAAACTAATTAGCAGGTCCCTCAGAAGAGAAACAGGAATAACACCCCTTCCCCGCCTCCATCGCGCCGCTCGGGAAGGGCACGTTGGGCGCTGGAGCCGAGCCTGGGAATCTCCTCAGTGACGGCCCAGAGGCTTTGGCTGCACCAAACCAAACCCTGCTGCTTCACACCAGCGCTCATCCTCAACCATTAACCTTGGAAAAGACCCCCAAGGAAGGGGTTTCTCCCAGGGTGGAGGCGGCACTGAGGGGCTGGAGGTGTTTCGGAAGCCAGAGGCCGAGTTGGTGAGGATGGAAAATGAAAAGGCTGCGGAGATGCTGCTTGAGAATCCTCATTTTCCACATTTCTTAGGAAGATCAGGGTGTCCCCAGCAGCAGCAGGACCGCTGACCCAGCACTGGCTGCTTTTTATACCCAGTTGTTGGATAATCCACGGGCACTGAGCTCCTCCTGTCCTGCAAAGGCCAGGCAGCCCATCACCACCTCCCTGAGCAGCCCAACCCCAAATTACAGCTCAGCTGCCCCCAGGAACAACCCAAATTTGCCATTTCCAGAGGGGAATGCTCAGCTTCCCCCTCATGAGGCCTCCTTCAGATGTCCCAGCTGATCACAGAAAACCCACTTCCCAAAACACCAGGAAAATGGGAACATTGGGCTTGGGAGCTTGGACAGGACACAGGACCCTGAGCAGGCTGTGGCTGCAGCAGCTTTTTAGTTTCCTAACCAGAAATGAGTGGAGCTGCCTCCCTGGGAGGAAAACCCAAAGCAATACCAAACAAAACACCACCACCAGACGTATTTTGAGAGTATTTTGAGAGCCATTCCCTTTGGAGCAAGAACCTCTCCCTGCTCTCACACCTCCACGGGATTTACTCCTGGAAACAAGCTGATGGCTTCCAGAGGTGACTTGAGGAGCAGCAAAGGGGCTGAAAAACCCCAAGGCCACCCTGATTTCTCACAGTGGCACCTTCGAGGGCAGACCTCTGTCAGCTCCATGCCAACACCACTGCGAGCATCAAGGACTGAGAAAGCTTTAGGAAACCTTCCCCGACCTGGAAAACACCCTGTGACAGAGCAGGCTCCCTGAGGGGACCACAAGAAGCATCCAAACAAATATTTTTCTCCATAAAATCTGGGAACGAGCTGCTTTGCTCCTCCTTGGCTGGCTGGGTGTGGAGTCCAGTGCTGGGCAGACACCTCAGCTTGGGAACTCTGCCTTTCAACCCAGCCCTGTGCCAGAGGGCTCATCCCAGATCCCCTGTGGGTCCTCTGTTCCAACCCAACCCTCTCTCCAAAAGGGCTCCAGCTGAAACCTCCCCCTCATCTGACAATTCTCCCCCAATAATCCCAAAAAAAGGCGCTTTTTTTTTCCCAGCGCGGCATCGGTGCCCTCACATATATGAGAAGCAGACAGGGGCTGAGAGCGGAATGGGAATTCAGGCTTTGTTCTCCCTGGCCAGAACCCAAGATCCTGCTCCTGATAAAGCTCTCCAGAGCCTCTCTGTCTGCTGGGGCACCTCGAGACGGGAGCCAGGGCTGCGGGGCTGCCCCCGTGTGTCACGACGCCCGCGGGCTCCTGCAAGTCCTCGCTGGTGGCGGATTTGCAGGAGTTTTACGGGGAATTAAAGGATTTGGGGTGCCAGCGTGGCCTTTGCGAGGAAACAAATCCCCTCCTGCGCTGCTGCCAAGCTGGTCATGCCGAAAGGCTCAACCTGTACGGGGAGGTCTCGGGGTTTCCTGCCTGGTGAGAGGGATTGGAAGAGCTGGGGTGATGGGATTGGGGTGAGCAGCCCTGGGAAGAGTTTGGTGAAGGAATCCCACCGAGGAGAGGTGGAAGGGAGCACAGGGATGGCTCCTGCCCTCCTCTGACGTGCCCAGGGCTGCGTGGGCACCCACACACGCCAGATTTCCCTGATAGCTGATCCACATACTGGTGTGTAAACATCTGCTGGGGCCGTCCCAGCCCTCGCTGCGAGCAGCTCCCTCCACTCCCAACTGCTCGTGGCCGGCCTCCACGGGCTCTTACTCCCACTTCAAGCAAAGACTAAACAATGACTTCAGCGAGTTTAAGCCCCGGGGCTGGTCCCTCACATCCACAGGATGCCGTGCTGGCATCCCCTGCAAAGCTGCAGGAGAGCAGCCCCTGTGTGTGCCATCTGTGCCCCATGGAGGGACACAAATCTTCTGGAAAATCCGCAATTCAGCAGCTCAGAGAGGTGGATGCACAGAGCACCCACTTCTGCTGACCTGGGACAAGATCATCCCTGAAGATCAAATGTCTTTCCTTAGAATTGTTACAGCTGTAACTCTAAAACCCATTGAGCCCAACTGTCACGTTTTTATCCTTCCTGGAATGGTGCTGTAAAACCCATTAAAGTGCAGGTAAAACAGCAAGAAAATTGGTGTGAAGCAGGGGTGGGGGGATGAAAAATCAATGTATTTGCATGAAAAAACCCACCACACTGAAGAGCACCAGAGAGGCAGCAACGTGTGGCCTCTGCAAGTCCCCGTCTTTCAGTCTTTCAGTGTCCCCTCCCAGGTGACCGAATTCCTCACGCTGTACTTGCCCGTGGAGCCTGGAGGTGACTCACACCAATTACCCTCCCTGGCCAAGAAGGACTTGTTTTCATTTCTACAAACCACAGTTTCTTTAAAAAAAAAAAAGAAAAAAAAGAGAGGGGGGGGAAATAGGAAAATGCCAAAATACACAGAGAACTCCATGGAATACATCCTGTCCTGCTGCACTAATAGGAATCCCAGAGAACTTTGGGATGTTCTGGGAGAAAAGGATACATGAGTTATCACGGGATGGTTTGGGGTTGGGAGGGACCTTTAAGCTCATCCCATTCCAACCTCTGCCATGGGCAGGGACACCTTCCACCATCCCAGGCTGCTCCAAGCCCTGTCCAACCTGGCCTTGGACACTTCCAGGGATCCAGGGGCAGCAACAGCTTTTCTGGGAAATCTGTGCCAGGGCCTGCCCACCCTCACAGGGAAGAATTTCTCCCCAGTATCCCATCTATCCCTGCCCTCTGGCAGTGGGAAGCCATTCCCTGCGTCCTGAGTTACAGCATGTGAAATTCTGGATTAAAAACTCTCCCACCTTTCTAGGACAAGCTCTTATCTTTTCTCGGGAGCCGAATTTTCAAGCTAAAAAAACAACATTTTCAGGATTGGTCCAAGCAGGGTTTGTGGCTGCGACTCCTCCACGAGCTGTTTTGGGGCTGAAAGCAAAGGCTGAGCTCAGGAACTTGCAAAAGAAGCACCAAAAAAAAAAAAAAAAAAAAAAAATGACCTTCCCATGGAGAGGAAAAAAGGGGAAGGAGAGGAAGGGGAGCAGGTCGGGCTCTTTGTACATCAAGGCCAGGGAGATTAAGGGAGCACGTGAAGGCATCCTCAGGGATAATGAGTTCAACACTGCACTCCCCTCCACTCTGCACTGGAGGAGAAATATCAGATTCCTCCCCTCCCTCCAGGGAAATCCCTTCTGAAAAATAAAAGTAAGGAACACTGGGGGAAACACCAGGCATTACACATTAAAATAAAGGCAGCTTGTCACCAGCCTAAACCAGACCCATTTTTTTTTTTCCCCCTCATTCCATGAAGATGAATCCACATGGATGCAGAGAATCCCCCTGCAAAAACCCCTGGTTGTAAAACGAGGGTCGGATGCTTTTCCAGAAATATGTTCACAAAGCTCCAATGAGCAACACAAATCCTCACTTTGGGTTAATTTTTGCCCGTTTTTTGCAGCATTTCACACTGTTCCTGACGGGTCTGTGGACGATGTGGAAACCTCATTGTCCAACCCCACTCTTACACGGTACAAACTGATATTTGTGCTGTAAATATTGGTGCTATAAACCCCCTCAAGTTCTGCGCTAGAACCTTCAAATTGTTAAAAATAGGAAAGAAACTGCACAGTTCACATATTTTAGAAAGCTGGGTTAAATCAACATCTGCAAAAAATATCCCAGTTAAACGAAATAGCAGGATTTCATTAAGTAAATTGCAAGTTGGCAAAAATTCTGAAAGAAAGGGGAAAAAAAAGCCACAGCCAGGCCTGTAATTTAAACCTTATTTTAACTGTGACAGCATGGCTGCGAGAGGCTGCATTTCCAAAGGAAAAAAAATAAAAATAAAGGTTAAAAAAAAGTACCTGCTCCCCCTTTTACCTCACCTCGGTGTCTGCAGTCGCTACTCAAAACGAGTTTTTCCACAGGGAGATGAAGAGGGAGCAGGACACTTCTGCATCCTCTGTGTCAGATCTGAAATTCAGGATTCTCCAGCACAGCAGCACCTGGATGCTGCTGGGTGATGGGTGAGGGTGTCCATAAATCCCTCAGGGGGCTCAGGGACACCCCAGTGAGGCTGCAGCCCTTTTCCCTGGAAGCTGAGCAGCTGAAATGCGGGATGATGTGGCTGTGGAGCTGAGAACCAGCTCACTCCGGGTGACACTTCATCACTCGGTGTGTTTTAGACACATCCTGCTCCCCAGCACCCACCCCATGCCCTCTGTGGGTGTTGGAATTGGGCTCCTGTGTCCCAAAGAAATCCCTGGAGGCACAGGATGCTCAGTGCTCGCCCTGGGCACCTCTCCTGGGCTCTCCTCTCTTTTAGGGTGGTCGTGGCCCCGTTTTCCCAAACTGAGGGTGCAGCGTCGGGGCAAAGCTCAGCCCCTGGGGCAAGGCAGGGAGTTTCCAGCTGGTTTTCCCAACCTGCTGAGAGCTTTCCCTGCCCGGGGTGACTCAGGCAGGGCTGGGCTGGGCTGTGTGGGGGAAGCTGAGCTCTTCCCACAGCCCTGGCCAAGGGCCCTGCAGGAGCCATCCCTGCAGGAGCAGGGACAGGGACAGGACACCCTGAGGGCACCGCTCTGGGGACACCTCCTCCAGGGCCACACCCAGCACTCGGGGTCGGGATTTGAGCTCCAGTAACTCCAGTCTCCCACCCAAAAGCTCTGGGGGAACCACCTGGAAGCAGCACTGAGGGATCAGTAACCCCCTCACTCCCCATCTGGCACACGCAGGATCTGTTTGCTTTGACGGGAATTGCAAAACCTCCGGACGAGACGCGAAAAGAGCAGCTCGGACCCGCAAACTCGGGAGCTGAAGGGGAGCCCTCTCGCAAAAAAAAAAAAAAAAAAAAAAAAAAAAANAAAAAAAAAAAAAAAAAAGGCCAAATTATTTGCTTACAAGGTTTTTGGCTGCGCTGTTTTTCCTGGCACTTAGGCCACAGGAGTTATTTTGAAGGGCTGTTTGCTCCAGGAGGAGCCGAGCAAACAGCGATCCCATTTCCTTTCCGATCTAAACATCCGTTTGCCGTGCGAGCGGGAGGGGAAAAAAAAAAACCAACCCAACCCCGAGTTGCCTCAGGAAGCACGAGGAAAAGGGGGAGGTGGGTGATGGTGGGGAGGGGAGAACAGCACCCACCCCGGCCACCCAAGGGTGCCGTTCCATTCCACCCGTTCCCTGGTGGCCTGGAATGAGAGGGAACGGTCATCCAAAGGGGTCTGGGATGCTCTCCTTGAAGCTGGAGCCTCCCACCTTCCTCCTCAAGACACCCCTGGGGTTGGACCTGATGGTCTCCAGGGGTCCCTTCCCACCCAAACCAGCCCAGGATTCCGCTCCTGCAGTGGGATGGAGCTCGTTCCCACGAGGGGGGGAATTCCAGGCGGTTTCACAGCCTGGTGCTGGGTGAAGAAAGGAATAAAAGCTGCACGGGGCCCCTGGAGGTGCAGCATGGCTGGAGCCTTGCAGAAGGAAATTTGGGAGCAGGAGAAAGGTGAGGGAAGAGCAAGGCAAAGGAGGACGTGGAGCTGCTGGAGCAATTCCAGAGGAGGCCACGGGGATGCTCCAAGGGAGCCTCCTTCACCCAGGGAGAGCTGGGAATGTTCACCTGGAGAAGGGAAAGCTCCAAGGAGAGCTCAGAGCCCCTTACAGGACCTAAAGGAGAGTTGGAGAGGGACTGGGGACAAGGGACAAGACACAGGGAATGGCTTCCCACTTCCAGAGGGCAGGGATGGGTGGGATACTGGAGGAGGAATCCTCCCAGCTACGCTTTCCACCCTTCAGTGAGCAAAGGGCCAGCTCACACCAGCGTGTTCCTAAATTTCCTGGCTTTTGAGGATACAAGCCAGGTCATTAACATTATTTATAAGTTCCTGTGTATGAGTTTCCATTTGTTTGCCTGCTTAAAACCAGTTAGGTGGAAAAAAAAAAAAAATGCAATTCCTGGAGGTCAGACAGTTAAAAAACCCCTCGTGTCCACGGTCTGATGGACCCAAAGGATCAGCAGCTCCTTTAGAGGCATAACCGTTTCCTTAAATGCTTATTGTGTAAATATTTAAGCTGCTTTTATAAAACTTTTACAATGTACTTAGGAAGCATAAATCTCCCCCCCTCCCCTCCCCGGGCGCAGCTCGGGGAACACAAACAGGGACATTTCCAATGCTAATGCTGCACCCAAGGGGCCCTGAGGTCACGAGCTCAGGAAAATCCTGAGGCTGATCCCCTCGGCTCACCCCAAAAAAAGGGGGAGCCGTGGTCACTGGGTCATTGCCACGGGGTGAACAATCAGCCATTGATGGGTTGGTGGGGTGTGCACGGGGCCCTGAGGATTTTTATTTTTTTCCTTTTCAAAGAGCGGCTCTTAACGCTCGAAAAATTTATGTAATTCCCAAACAATCCGCTAATGCTCATCCGTTTTAAGAATGAAATGGGTTTTCTTTTTTGGTTTGTTTGGGTTTTTTTTGTTTTTCTTCAGTGCCTGTGGAAGGTTTGAAGTCGAGCTTGGCACATCAGAGCCCACTCCTGCATCCCTCACCAGTTCAGATTGCAACCAAACCGGTGCCACCCACCCATCCCAGCCTCTCTCGTGGTGCTTTTTGGGGGAGATGAGCTTCCCAAAGGTGAATATTCCCTTGGACTGGGAAAAAAAAAACCCCATGTGCTGACTGACACGTCTGCATCCAGGTTTTCCATAGGGAAACCACGCAGGTTTATGGGATTTCCTTGGACACGGCACTCACCAGCTCCCATTCTTCAAATAAATGAGACCTTGTTTAACAGAGGAAATAACATGTTTAGGATTTTTTTTCCCCCAAAAACAGCCTCTCTACAGCAACTTCGGTGTGTTTGGGGCAACAACAACAAACAGAATCGGGGAACTGGAAGTTTACTCCCTTTGCAAAGCACAGCTTGCTGTTGTATATGATGAAGCACATAGAAAGTCTGGAAAAAAAAAACTTGGATGGGAGTTCAAACGCTGATGTTTTAAAGATGAAAGCGTGTTCTTCGATTAAACGCTCAAATAAAGTTTTCTGGTACTAAATCATTTGAACATTTTCACATTCCTTACGTTTCTAGAAGCGCTTTTGGCTTTTCTTTATTGTCATAACCCACTGCCCTCAGCAAGCCACCAGGGCCATTTGAGGCAACCTGCTTTCCAAAGGGAAAGTTCTTTCAGGATGGTAAAAAATCAGGAAGAACTGGGGGGAGCCTGAGCCTTATTCTCCACCCCCTATTTATTCTCCAACCCCCATCATATTTTCCTCTTTTTTTTTACAAATAAATCTTCCCGTGCTGCACATGGGCACAGCCAGGTTCTGCTCCAAATATTGACCAGAAATCCAAAGGAACTCCACTGACTTCACTGTGGTTGTATTTAGAAAGCTGAAAACCAACAGAAATTGGCCTGGGGGTTCAAATTGTCTTTTTTAGCAGCTCTGGGGCTGTTCCAGGGTGCTGCCAGTGATGAAGTCAGAATTGCTCACGGAGCATGGCTCCACCACCAGGGCCTCCAACAACCCTCAAAAAGAGGAAAACCTGAAGTCCTTGAGCTTTTTGAGAGGGTACAACTCACACAACCACCAAGCCCAACGCTCCAGCCCAGCAATGCACAGAATCTCTGACCTGGCCTCTCCCAGCTCTGCCACAAAGCTTCGAGGAACTGCAGAGAGCTCCAGGATAAATGGGGATAAACCTGCCACGAGTCAATTAAAAGTGGAAATTCTGGTGAGGTTTTTACTGCAGGGCAACTCAGCGGCAGCAGAGGAACGAAAAATCTGAATTTCTCCCAGGACAGAGCTCGACAAACAGAACGTGGTTTCCAAAGCCAGGAGATAACTGGGCTCACTCCACCCGACCCCGATGTCCTTTATTTCCTTGTAAATCCATCATTAAGGAATGAAAAAAACAACAGCCCAGGCTCAAGGGGACGTCGAGGAGCCCCGAGTCCTGCCCGGGGATCCCTGATGGTTCCATCCCCGCTGCTCTCCACTGAACCTCTCCCCAGGAGCTCCCAGGGCTGTTTGCTTAACACGGCCCGGGATAAAACTCCCTATTTGTTTTGGCACCCTTGGCTCCGAAGGCCCTAAAAACCCAAATAAAAGTCGGTTCCCCCTCTGTGTGTATCTCCAGCTATTGACACTGCTCGGGACCAATTTGCAAATCCAAACAAACGGCGAGGAGGAGGAGGTGGTTGCGTAATGGGGCTGGAAAAACAATCAGGAAGGGGCTGGGGGTGGGGGGGTGTGCTCGCAGGTTCCTGCAGGGAGGGAGGGCTGGAAGGGGCAGCAGCACAGGCCAAGATTACAAAAAAAATTCGACTTTTATTCTGATAACAACAGGGGCTATTTTCTGCCCGTGACATCACGCTCCCAAACCCAGCCGTGGAGCAGAGGAGATGGTGCTGGTGGAAGTCACACAGAGGACTTTGGTGGTTGTGCCAGTGGCCAACATCCTACAGTTCCCTCTTTTAAAAATAGCCTTTTTTTTTTTTCTCTTTTCGAGTGCCTCACAGCCACCCAAATCCTCTCTGCTGGCTCAGCTGATCCAAGGATAAATCACGGCATCCCCAGGTCTCATCCCACCTGCACTCCCCATCGAGGAATGATGGGGGCACAGCTGATCTGCCCTGTTCTGTAGAGAGAAGATGGATTGTGCCCTTCAAGTGGCTCTTTCTCCCTGTTGGCTGCAGTTAAGTATCTAAAAAAAAACCATCTCAGACATGGACATCTGTATTAATCTGAGATTAAGTGCAAGAATTGCAAACCCAAACACCATCAAGATGGTCCAAAACATTATTAGGTCTTTAATCACGTGCAAAAGCAACGTCTCACTGAGGGAATTCAAATCTTAAGGGTAATGTGTCATTGCCTGGGTGACTCTGGATGGGAAATGGAGCTGGGAATGGACTGTGAGAATAAATACACCGGGATATTTTACCTGCACACACAGAATTGTCGTACAAGTGGTGGCATTAAGCTACACCCACATAACTGAAGGATGTCAGGGGCTGGAGAAGCACAGTGCTGTGGTGTGCAGGGCAGGGTGAAGTTAAAACCCTTATTCATGAGCCCGTTCTTTCAAGGCTTAAAACCAAGAACTGCCACAAACTTCTCCTGCAGCTTGAAGGACCCCGTGATGGCCCAGCCACCACAGCAGAAAAAGGGTCTCCTTTCAGTGCCATGGAGAAGGCAGAGCAACAACTCTATTTTAGCCCTGTTGCTATGAAATGTCTACAAAAATAAGTGCTGCTTGTGCCCTCCCTTGGGCACATCCCTGTCCTGCTCCTCCTCCAGTCCCAGCCAGAGCCCAGCCTCGGCCAAACTCACCTTGTTTCAGGTTTCCTGACAAACCCCCAAAACATAAATGCCTCCCTAATTCTGCTGGGGAAGCTGAGCCAAGTTTCTGGCAGGGATTGAAACAAGGGGGGGAAAAAAACCCACAGTGGTTTTGACCCAAACCCAAGACTCCCCCTCCCACCAAACTTGGCAGTTCCCACCGATTTTTATTTTGACTCAAAACTCAGGGCGCTCCCAACACCACCCCGCTTGGGGAAGTGGGATTTTCAGAGCCCTGCAGGACACCCAGCTCCCTGCCTGACCACTGGATATCTCCATGGAAGTGTGCTGCAGCTCTCCAGAGCAACGACGAGGAAATCCCGGCTTCCAGCGCGGCACAAACCCCAAAACACGGGCGGGCTGGTCCTAAACCCTCCCTGCAAATCCCCACCCGTGCCCAGAGCCCAGCTCTTGGGAGGCTGCACACAAATCTAGCTGCAGGCATCTTTCTGATGGGCTGAGTTTAAAAGCAGGATGTTTGGCTGAGCTGCTCTTCCCTCAAATAAACACCCACGACCTCACTGGAACAGAGAGAGGCACCGCTCTGGGAGCGCCTCAGTCGCTGCGTTTCCAAAGAGCCAGCCCTGATTTTCCCCCAGCCCTGGCTGTGGGAGTGCCACCAGGCTGGGTGGCACCTGGGGAAGGCGGCCACGGCTCTCCATGGGACATTCTGGAATTCCAGCACGTGTAGGGAAGTGTTTTCTCATCTCCCCCCCACCCCTTTCTCACGGACCCGCTGGGTTGAGTCAGTCAGAAAAAAAAAAACAAAACCCCGTTTCGGAAGCTCTGAAATGCTGAATTGGTGAGAATTTCTTTCTGCATCAGGGAAGGAATCCAAGGGGTCCAGGCTGATGCTCCCAGCCTGGGAGTGGATCTGCATTCGGCACTCACTGTTGCCTCTGCAGTTTGGGGACCACCAAACCCCCAGTGTGCCCAACTGCCCCGCTCACAGCAGAGGCCACAGCCTCACCCCTGTGCCACCCCTCAGCCCAGGATGAAGACACAGCACTTGGGAAAAACATTTCTGCTGCCTGCTCTTCATACACCCCACACACTTGCTTCAGCTTCTTCGTGTGGCACGAGCATTAAGCACGGCTTTAAAGGAGAAATAAGGAGTAAAAGCTCCAAGATGGGCCTGAGCTGTTTCCCTCAGGTGGCTGCACTCCCCCAGGCACTGCAGAAATGCTCCTTCCCCCTGTTCAACCAACCTGTGCTCACCCTCACCGCTGTCCTGGGCCACTGAAGGCTGGCTGTGAGGAGTCTGGCACTCGCTGCAGCTGGCACGTGTGAGCTGTTAATGCCTGAACCACTTTCAGTCACTTCCCTGCCTTGGAAACACCCCCTGAATCCCTAAAACCTTCCTGGGTGTTTGGGCAGGCTGGAAAACGCGACTCCAAATCCCAGTGGATGCTTCCTGTGCTCAACACACACCAAAACCTCAGCCCCAGGGAGCTGCAGCGAGGCAGCCTGACCCACAGACGAGCTCCAGAAACAAATAAAGCCAAATTTTGAACAAACTCTGGTCCAAGCAAGGCTGGGCTGTGGCAGGGAGCTGGCAAGTGGCACATCCCAAATCCCACCCCACGGGCACACACCAGTGATGCTGCGAGGTGGGATGGCTCCCAAGCCAGCCCCAAACCCCAGGAGCACCAACACCTTTCAGAGAGGACAAAACCAGGAGGAAAAGCATCCTGGAGGCCGGGGGAGAGGCAGGCAGCCACGACCTGCACGGTGCCAACTTCACCCCGGCCCGGCCCCGCTCCGAGGGGAAACGGCTTTGGGAAGGCAGCTGGTTCTCATTGAGAGCCTCTGCAGCCTTGCATGGGGGGAGAGAGCCTGCAGGGAAGGGCAGAGGGAGGAGGAGGAGGGGCCAGAGGATGGGGATTAAAATAATATTGTGTCGAAATCTCAATGAGAGGGAGGAAAGGGGGGAGAGGAGAGAAAGGAGCGCTCTCCGTGAGGCAGCGCCGGCGACACAGCCCCGAGGCTGAGCTGGGATTGTCTGCTGCCTCCCAGCAATGTGCTGGGTTGGTTTGTCCTCGTTTAAACCTGGATTGATCCTGTTGCACACACCCAGCCAGGGCAGCTCCTTCCCTCGGGCACACCAGGCAGCCCAAGGCTCCCACACCGGGAACGTGGACGATGCGCTGGCTGCTCACAAAAACCTCCCCCAGCTCTGTCTGGGCACAGAGGGACCCTCTGTGGGGCAGCCCGAGGCTCTGGGAGGTGACAGCCCTTCAGCCCTTCCATTAATACATTTGACTTTATGGGTTTTATCCTCCATTTCTGTGTTTTAAAGCTATCAGCTCCAAAGTGCAGCCTGCTGGGATGTGCATGGGTACACCAGGCTGGAGGGGAAAGGGCTCCAGCCCCACTCCAACAAAACCTGTCTGGTGACAGACCTGATCTAAACATGCAAAAGTCCAGGATGTGACACGGGTTCTCCCGTTTTCCCTTCTGAGATTCAATTGCTTTGGGGAAAAAAAAAAAAAAATAGATTTCAAGCCAAGAATCAGGAAACTTCAGAGCATTATTTTAACTGTTTACCTTTTTTAGAATACTACCTATGGTCCAACTCAAATCTCTCGTGTCCAGCTTCTCTCTGTTGAGATCTCAGCTGAATTTTCTGGGACCAACCATCCCTAATCCTCCAAAACACACACGAGGTCCCCTCTCACCCCCAGGGAAGGGGCACGGAGAGAACCATTCCTGGGGCTGGCACCAATGACACACGTGGAGCTCCAGCACCCGTTTCCTACAGGAACAAACCCCTGGCATCCCGTTCTCCTTGAAGGCTTTGAAAAGCCACGCTCAGCTTTTCCTTCCTGCAGGTTTAACACGAGCTGACACTTCTCCCAGCGAGGCAGCAGAGCTCGGGGAGGGAGGGGGGGACCGAGGAGCTCAGCACATAAAACACCCAGAGCTGCGGCCTTTGAAGCAAGAGCCCTTCAAAGACAGGCACATACCAAATCTACTGAGGGGTTTTTTTTTTTTTTTCCTACACAAACAAATTCAGCATGGCGAGAGCAAAGCTAATTTGCAAAGAGCTTTTAACGTCGGGAGTCTCAAATGACCGACCCTTTCGAGCGCAGCTGAATTCAATCCGGCCCCGAAGGTCCGCGCCGGTGATTCGACGTGGAAAAGACACGGGAGATTTCAAAATATGTGCCTGTGATTGCTGGGGAATAAAAGAATGACTCCAATTTTCTTGTTCCAGTGATGAAGAAGCTGCTCCTAGTCCGTAACCTGGGAAGTGTGTGACTTTTTTTTTAAAAAAAACCATAATTCTGCTGACATTTCCCTTCCGTTCAAATAGCAATGGGGGAAGAGCAGCTCCCTGTACTCACAGGGTCTTTACCACGCTTTGTGCTCGCCCAGGAATTTCCTTGTTCTGCTGGGGGTGGGAGTCTCCTCAGGCACACACACCCCTTTGTGCAGGCACTGGAACAGGCCCAGTGTGAATGGAAAGGGGCAGATGAATTCCCATGCTGCAAACCTCTTATTTAAATAAGTATTTAAAGATAAAGCAAAGCGGAAATGGGACCATCCTGGGGTCTGTCCTCCACACCTGGCTCACTGGGACACCGCCCTGGCATGTCCCCACCACAGACAGGAGCAATCCCAGGTTAAGGCTGGAAAAGCCCTCTGAGATCAGCAGCTCCACTCATTCCACTTGTCCCCAAGTGCCACATCCACACGGCTGTTAAATCCCTCCAGGAATGGTGACTCCACAACTGCCCTGGGCAGCTGTGCCAGGCCTGGACAGCCCTTCTGGGAAAGAAACTTCCCCAAATATCCATCCTAAACCTCTGCTGGCACAACACCCAGCACCATCCAACCCTCCCTTGCGACATCCCTGAGCTGGCACAGCCACAGTGACCCAGCTCTTCCCCTGGCATCAGAGCCAGGAACAAATCCAACGTGCCACGGACGCAACTCCCATCCCGTGTCCTCACCTGCACCCCACAAACCCACCTGGGATGGAGCAGAGAGCCCCCAGGCAGGGCTTGCCAACCCCAGAGCTACCACCCAGCTCAGGCCCCAGCCATAAAACGAGCTCCACAAGGGCGTTATTTGTTTTTTTGGAGTCACAAATGATTTCCAGCAGCAGGAGGGCGAGGGATGCGGCGCTGGACCCGGCACCCGGCCAGTCTCATAAAGGGTTGGCAGCCAGCAGAGCAGCAAACCCATTTCTATTGAAATGAGCTTGTTACTACTAATTTTTACTGGCTTCCTGGTCGATTCATAAAGTTTTGTTGGGTTTTTTTTTGGTTTTTTTGCAGATCTCAGAAAGCAAACTCCACGACACTTGAGGAAAGCTGAGCCCTGGCCTTGCTGCTCTGCACCCAGCCCAGGCACCCAGAGCCTCTCTGGAAATGGTGTTGTATTTTCAGGGCTTCATAAAACCTCAGCAGAAAGAGTTCTCCAGAGCAGGCCAAGATCAAAACCTGCTGGATTCACTTTTCCTGAGCTCAGAGCCGTGGCAGAACAGCTCGAGCCCCTCAGTGGCAGCTGCAGACGTACAATTTATGGGGAGGGATTGGGTCTGAGATGTTGAACTGCCCCTTTTCACATCTGCTCCTCCTCTCCACAGCTGGAGACCCCGAGCTGCTGCACCAGGCAAACCCAGCCAGGTCTGATCTTGGAGCCTGAGCTTTTTATAAGCACCAGTGACTGTTTGCTGTGAGACTTGGCCAAGCTTTGCCTGCGATGAGGGGATGGATCACAGAGTCATGGAATGGTTTGGGCTGGAAGAGACCTTTAGGATCATCCTGTTCCACCCCCTTCCACGGGCAGGGACACCTCCCACCACACCAGGTTGCTCAGAGCTCCATCCAGCCTGGCCTTGGACACTTCCAGGGTGAGAGCTCCTCTTGGGTTATGCCACGACTTCTCTGGATTTTAAGAAGAATGCTGGAAAAAAATAACCTATAGTTCCTTTTTACCTACAGCTCACTGTAAGATTCAAAGAAAAACAAATAAAAAAAAGAAACAGGGGAAAAAAACAGGGCACAATGAGTGTGTTTGCCACAGAGCTGAGGGGAAGACGCACCAAAGGAACAACATTTACTCAGGACTAAGGGAAAGCAGGACCCTGGGAGTTCCCAGGCACCACAGCCCGTGTTTGCCTTCCCTGTGCAGGACAGGGATGCTCCCAGACCCCACAGCCTCACGCAGGGGGGGATGAATCAAGTGCCTCATTCTTCCCCGTGGACAAACTTGGCTTTTCCCGGCGCGGGATTGCACAAACGGGGCCTTGTGCGAGCACCAGGCGCCGCAACAGCTACAGCAACAGGAACAGGCTCTGGAGCAGCCAGGAGGGGAAAAGAAAGGGAGGGAAGGGAAAGAAAAGGGATGTGCTCTGCACAGCACGTCCATCCCCGCAGGCAGGTGGGATAAATCTAAAGAGAGCTCAGCCTTGGCAGAGAAACAGAATGGGCTGGGCTGGAAAGGTCTGAAAGCTCATCTCACCCCTCCTTCCATGAGACCAGGCTGCTCCAATCCAACACTTCCAGGGATTGGGGCAGCCACAATTTCTCTGGGCATTTTGAGGGCCTTCCCCACCACCCAGTGCTGCAGGTACCACTTCTCCCTGATCAAACAGACAACAGGACTTTGCATCACCGTGTGTCAAAGCACAAAGCAGCTGGCACTTTTCTTTTTTTTAAGAGCCTTTAACATTCTTTGGCTTCTCTCACGGAAAAAAAAAATCTTAGCAAAATGAGACCTTAATAAATGGAAAGAGCTGAAAAATAGCCTTTCTGCTGGCGGGTTCTGCTCCTGCTCATGGAACACACAGATAAAACCACCACGGTCGTGGCTCCCGCCCTTCCGTGGAGCCACCGTGAGGAATCCTGCCCGGGTATCCCTGGCACCAAGACATGCCCCTGCAGCAGCTCGGACACTCCAGCTCCTCCAGCCTGGAGGAATGGGCAGCCTGATCCCTCTCAGCTGCTACAAGCACTTTGGAGGAGGAAAAGATCTCCAAAGCCATAAAGCAAACACAGGCACGGCAAGGGGAGGGCGGCACGAGCCCGGGGCAGGGACGTGGCCAAACTGCAGTGGGTCCAGCTGAGCGTCAGTGTCCAGCAAATGTGACAGCAAATGTGACACCAGGGCACCCCCATGAACTGCCAGTGGGAAGGGAGGGATGGATTTGGCCCATCATTGGCTCTGGGAACTGCACTCGGAGTGGGTTGGGGGATGCTGCAGGACAGGAGCACGTGGGCTCCCTGAACCCTCAGCAAAGACCCCCTGCACCCCCCTCCAGGAACACAGAACTGCTGTGAAGGGCAAAACAAACCCTCCACACATCCCTCCCTCTCTCTCTCTCTCTTGCACTGTTGGGAATTTGACTTTTTTTGGCAGGTTTCATACACGGGCTTTTATAGCCTGAAAGGCAAAACGCCGAGGGCAGGGAGCAGCATCCCAGCCCGTGCCTGCTCCCTGCCAGGGACTGCAGCCCTGTGGAGAGGGGACAGGTTGTGTTTTGTGAGGGTTTTCAGGTCTGGGCATCACAGGCAACTCTTTTCCCTTTAAAGAAAAAAACCAGGAAAATATGAGGAGAAAAAAAGAAGGGGAAAACCTGGGGTGCAGGGCTGATCGAGGAGATGCTGGGGATTTGAGAAGAGCTTTGGGTTTAATTCTGTTTATATCCTCTGATGCTTGGTGGTTTTTTCCCCCCACGTATTTTCCCAAATCCAAAGCCTGGGGATGAGGAACCAGCTTCTCACTGGAGGAGAAGCTTCTCTGGGAAAGGGGTGGTGGGACAGCAGCACAGCCCAGCACTCCAGTGCCAGAGCTGTTTGATCCCTGCTCCAGCCCCAGGAGCTGCAAAGGCCATTACCAGTCAGCATCAGCAGTCCTGCCAGAGGTCAGCCAAGACAGGCACTTCCACGTGAAATGTTTTTGTTCTTACAGAAAAAAAAAACACACCCAAAGAGGAATCCAGCAGTCCTCAGCAGGCCCAGCCCAGACCCCGGTGCTGGAGGTGTCTTCCCCTGAATCTCTGTTCTCCCAGCACTCTGCCCCTGGGCTGATAATTTTTTTTCCCAGCTAAACACTCATTTTCTGGGGCTGTAAGAAAGCTGGAGAAGGATTTTTGACAAGAGAAGCTGTGGCTGCCCCTGGATCCCTGGAAGTGTCCCGGGCCAGGCTGGACCAGAAGCACCCTGGGATGGAGGAAAGTGTCCCTACCCATGGCAGTGATGATTCTAAAGCTCCCTCCCAACCCAAACCAGGATTTGATGAACCAGCCAAGCGAAAGGCACAGAGCAGAGTGAGACAGGCATCACACCCAAACCCAAATCCTCAGGAGCAAGGTGGGACCTCAGTGAGGCACCATCCTCCTCCTCCACCAGCACCTGGAGCACAGTGCAGGACACAGGGCAGGGCTGGGATCACTGGGATCACAGCCCCACGTGCCCCCTCCAGGCTCTGGGGAAGCACAAAGAGCCGAGTCTCCTTTGCCAGGAAAGCCAACCTGTGGTTCCAGGGGCCGGGGACACTTCAAAGCCCTCGGCAGCACTGAAGGGATGGACTTTTCAGCTGTGGAGCAGAGCAGCAAAATCCACACAAACAAGCAGTGTTCCAGAAAACCAGGTTTAACCATCAGCAGCTCCCAACGACAGGGGAGGGATGTTTTTCCTGAGGGGTTTTTTTTTTTTCCTCCTCCTCCTTCCAGTTTGCCTTTTTTTTTTTTTAATATTTCTTACTAAAAACCATCTCGAGCTCCCACACCCCACAGCCCTTTTTGGGTCTGAGCATCCTCCAGAGGTAAAATGCTGAGTTAGGTCTTGGAGGCCGGGGAGAAAGGAGGTGCCTTTGATGGAACAGCAAAATCTCCAGACTTCAATCGCCCCGGTGAGCGCCACACATTTAATAAGTTATTTCCGTGGAAAACCTCGGTAACTCGGTTATGAATCAAGCCTATAAACACCTCTCACTCATCAAAGAGCCACCAAAAAAAAAAAAATTAAAAAAAAAATCTATTACTGGGACTGTGAACACAAGCCTCTCTCTACAGGTTCCCCCCCACCTACAAGAAGCCAAAATTCCTCCTTCAAAACATTCACCGTTTTCAAAGGTCATAAATACACTGTGGCCAGTATTCGACAAATCCCTTTAAAAAGCAAAAACACGGGCACGGGGTGGGGGGGAAAAAAGGAAAAGTTCAAACAAAGCCGGATCCACGGGATCCACGCCGGGTAAAGGACACAACCAGAGCGACATCAAAGGAACTTTTACTACCTAGAAAGTTGTATCCAAGCCCTAATGGGGTGCAAGAATGTAACGTTTAGGCTGGGAAGATTAAGCTAATTTACTTTTAAGTAACTTGCTTACTTCCTGATGTTTCTTCTTTTTTTTTTTTTTTAAAGAGCCATGCCTAGGTGCTTGGAGAAGTGAGGGATGCGATTCTCCTGTGATTCAAGGCCAAACACCATAACTACTCAATGAACCACAGACAAAAACATATTTCAATCTGGGTGTTGTACTTTCTCCAAGAACTTCTAGGTTGAAAACATCCAGGCTAAGCTGTGAAAATCCATCCCAGCTCCAGGTGACAGAGGGAGAGGAAAGCAACTCCCTCCTTCTCTGCTGGGATGTACTGAGAGCTTCAGGGTCTTGCCTCCAAGGGAGCCCTGCTCCCCAGGGTTCTTGGGATATAAATATAATATAAAAATAATATAAATACTGCCCGTGGAACCTTCACTTCAGGGCATCATCCTGCCCGGTTCCCTCATGGAAAATCCTCCTTTGGAGTTTGGGAGCTGTGTGTACACACAACTACAGAGGCACCTCTGCAAGGCAGCTTTAATCTCTGCATCAAGCATGGACCCCAAAAGTGGTCAGACCAACCTTCTCCCACCCCAGGCAGATGATCCTGAGCCTCTGGCAGCCACTTTGGATTTTTTTTCCTTCCTTCTTCTGAACAAGGGCCAACCCCAGCTGCCCAGATTTTTGTTTTTTAGGGACAGCTCTGATTGTCCTCATTTCTTAAGCGTGGCCTGTTGGGTGGTTACAGCAGCAAAGGGACATTCCCCACCTCCCAGTCCAGGAGACACCTGCCCTCCTGTCAGGCTGTTTTTGGAGGCTGCACAGGATGCAAAACCTCAAGAGGAACCTTGATGTCCCTCCTCAGCACAAACCACTTCCAGCAAATTCCTCCGCGGTCCCTCAGCCTCCGTAAAATTCATTTAAAATTAATTTCCCCTCCCCACACATCACTGTCCTGGGCTGAGCTCTGCACTAACCCCAAGACCAAAATTCCTGCACTACAAGCCCATAACCCAGGGGGTGTTTTACACCTACAGCTGTGGAAGCCTCCTCAGGTCCAGCTCCTGGTTTGGTGGCCCAACAGGAGTTATCCCACAGGGTTTTAAAGGAAAAAACAACCCCGTGGAGGTGATAACTCCCTCCAGCCTTGATCTGGGGTGCTTCTCTTCCATTGGCAAGTCATCTAACTTTTAAATTTTTGGTTTTTTCTGCTTGCTCAATGCTGTGAACAACTTCATCTGCTCATGATTTCCCCAGGTGGGATACTCTCTACTGGGTCTTATGGATGAAGTGCTGCTGTGAACGGGGTTTGGACACAACGAGGAGCCCACCTGGCCACAGAACCAATGATCCCCTCCATTTCTGCTCCAAAGGGATGGCTGGGCTCCAGGAGCTGCCACCTGAGCCCCTGGAAAAAAACCCACTGCCCTCCACAAATCCACAGGCTCCAGTGGCTTCATCACCGCCCCAGAAAGACATTTTTACACAAAATAAAGGAGCACACCTGCACCTCTGTGACAGGGACAGCGCTGACAGCCCAGGGATGGGCTTTCCCCACTTTTCCCCTTCAGGGATTAATCCACGATTCACCCTGCAGTCAGAGAAGCTGCAAACCCCCAGGGAGGACAGGCTGTTGCTCTGAAGCTCTCCCAGGAGGATTCCCAACATCCGTGGCCATCCACAGCCACGTGGGGAAAGAGAACTCCTCTCTGCGGCACGCTGGAAAATAGATGCGCTTTATTTCCCCTTGGCAAACCGAAAACCGTGGAGGAAAAAACTGTTTAATGTGAAAACATCTGACAAAGCACCTCCAGGATGTATTTTTTTTTTTTTTTTTTTTTTCATCAAAGGAGTAGCTCTTGGCAACGGGCTCGTTCCTCCGACCAGGAGAGAGGTTTTGGCCAGACCCTGATTGTTCTAGACTGCACGGGGGTGGGGGAAGGCTAAGCCAGCAAAGCTACGGTTAAATATGAAAGAAAAAAAAAAGAAACCAAAAGCATTACTGGCCCAAACAAACATCTGGCTGTGATTAAACTGGATGCACAGATATGTTGTGTCTTTAAAAAAAAAAAAAGGATTTGTTTCTGCGGGAGAGGGGGAAGAAGGGATGAAAAGGCTCCAGAGCTGGCACTGAGACACAGCAAAGCCAGAGTCTATCCTCAAAACCCAACATTCCTCCCCCCAAGAAGAAACTGCTGCCCTATTAATGAGAAAAAATACCCTTTTTTTTTTATTAACAGGTAATTCCAGAATCTCTCCCCCAGCCCGGAAAGGGCAATGTTTGCCCAGTTGCCACACACATCCGCCTGACAGATTTAATGGGCTTTTTTTTTCTTTTTTTCCTACTCCTAACACACACAGGATCTTCATAAATTTCCTTGTTAGCATAAATCCTGCAGCCTGTTATTTCTTGGAGGGGGGGGAGAGGAAGGGAGACGTTCACTTTCTCCATTCAGTGGGTTTTTAAATATGCTTCCTTAAGTTCATCCTAAATATTGCTGGAAGCAGAAAGAAAAAAAAAAAAAAAAACCCTCTGGCTCTCGCCTGGAGCCGTGGCATTGCCTCAGCAGGGCTGAGTCACCAGCTGGGATGGATGCTCCTGCCTTCTTTCCCTTCCTTTGGTGGTGCAGGGACCCTGCTCCACAAATCCAATGCTCCCAGCCCTGTAAAAACTTCCCCATCTTTTCAGGCCTTTAAAAAAAATAATTTTAAAAAAATCAGAAATAATTTAAATAAGCTCCAGCCCATTCAGTTTCTGCCTCTTCTCTCTGTTAATTCCCAGCTTTCCTGCACAATCATCAGTCTCCACACAGAGCCCAGCACCTTCTGCACATCAGCAGAGCTGCTGGGAATAAACTCATCCCTGTGCTTCCACTTCCAGGTGGAAAAACACCTTCCTGCTGCTTTGGTGCATGGACAGGAACTCATCTCTCCTCCAATAAATCACCAATTCAACATTTCTTCTTGGGGATGCACATTTTCAGCTACACACAGGTTCATCAAAACTGAAAGTCTGAGATTCACCAGAGCTGAAACTCCTGGAGAGTTTTAGCACGTGGGAAGTGATTTTGAAATTAAAAAAAAAAACAAAAAATACAACTATTTTTGGAAAAAAAAAACCAAACCAGCATCTTCCTTGGGGATGGTCAAGTCAGCACAGAGACCTCCAGGTGCAAGGTCACCTTTTTTTTGGCTCTCCTACCTGTCCTCCCCTGAGGACCTCCAGAACTTAAAGCCACCACTAACAAGAACTTTGCTTGTCACGGGGCTTTTTCCAACAGGGATGGGGCTGTTCCATGGGTTTTAAGAAAAGGGCTGGTGAGGGCAGAGCCCTGTGGGGGTTCAGAGGAAGGCAGGCAATCCCAAAGCCCACGGCAGCTGCTCCAGCACGTCCCCACCACCCCAGCCCAGCCCTCCACACGCCTGGCAAGTCTAACGGGTACAGCAGCTTCTTGGCATGTGCTGGAGGAGCCAAGTCTGAGGGGAAGGGAAAGAAAAAAAAATTACTACAAATGTTCCACCAATTATGAGTCACGAGGCTGAGCTTTTGTTCCTGCCTCGCTGGATTTTGCCCTTTCCCTGGTATTTCCCCAGCCCCGGCCGGGAGCCGCGGTGACGCCAGGGCTGGCCAAGGCTCCGCCGGCTCCCTGGGGACACACCGGCCTCAGCCCAGGCCAGGGAACCACCTGCCTTTAAAACAGAACTCCCCAAACAGCAGGTTTTCCTCAGCTCTGCTCCCCCAGGCAGAAAGGAGTCTAAGGAGGAAAAAAGATGGAGCCCCTCTTGGTGCTCCAAATGCAGCGCTGCTTTGAGCTCAGGAGGAGGAAACTTCGGGGTCAGACACCTCCCAGTCCCTTTTCCCACCAACCCAGACCTTGCCAGACCATTGCAGCTCACTGGGAAAACAGGAGCATCCCCATTCCAGGGGAAAAGCTGTGGCTGGACACTGATCCTTGGACAAACTTCCAAGACCCAAATGCTCTGGGGTATCATCCATGGATGCAGGTCATATCCACCACCTGTGCTTCCAGTCAGCACTGACTGTTCCTCTGAACTTTACAGCCAGCCTGCTACTCCACTGAAAACTTCCCCTCTTTTTAAGGGCAATATTATAGCCATGAGAGGCTCTACTTCAAAAAGAGAGTTTTATTTTTATTTTAAATTTACACATACGACAGGGATCATCTTTTGCCTCCACGCTAAACCCTCCTGTTCAGAAGCTCACCAAGTAAAGGAGAAGAAGAACGGTTCTCTTTGTTACACAAAACTGAATTTTGTGGTTTTAGCAGGAAAAGCTCTTTTAATGATCAAAGCCGGCCCAACAAATAGCAGCGGCTCGGTGCTAGACCCAAAATGTATTTATTTCTTGGAAGATGAGTTAAATGCACCCTGAGCTCCCTCGGCACGCAGGAGGAGGCAGGGAGGACCGTGAGCTCTGTGCATCACTCCCACAGACCCGCACACTTTCAAGCAGAGCTATTAAACGACTCGAAATGGAGAATAAACAAACTGAAACGTGGCAGGTAGACTCGGGGCCTAAGTGGGTTTTTCCCTTGTAACCTCCCCCGTGGTGACATGTACGGGTTAACTTCAGCAGGGCTCTTATCCTCTTTCAGCAGTCGTGAGCGCTGGGGAAAAATAAATCACCCAGCCCCAGACTCTTATTAAAAGTTACACCCCTGGAAACGGCACAGGGGGGAGAAGGAGGGATCCGGTTTCAGCACAATCTCGGTCACATGTTATCATTATATTGTTCAAGGAAAAGTTAAAAAATCTCTCTCTTCTCTTCCAGCAAACCCACCAGATGTCCCACAAAGACTGAGCCAGGAGAGAAGCTGAACCATTATATCCTCGGGAACCCCCCGCTTTTCCAACCTGGCTGCTGTAATTAATGCCAATTAGCAAGTCACAACGAAAGCCACGGGCATGGGGAGGTTTAGGGACGTGCACGCAGCCCTAGGAATGTTTGTCAGGAATTGCAAACACATATTTATTAGAGCACAAGGCTGAATGATCCCAGTCCTGCTATCAATTGTTCCCCTGCTCTGGACACTCGGCAGCACAACCAAAACCCCTGGGCTGGCACTGGCCACCACAGGGGCACCTGAAAGGACAAGGAGAAGGGAAAATCCCCAGAGGGAAATATGACCCTGTGCTGTTTGAACAACCTTTAGGGTTGGGATCAGCCTGAACATCCCGAGGAATGCCCCAGTCTCACCAAACTGGCCACAAACTCTTGCAAGGAAAGAAAATGAAAAGCAACGCCACAGCCAAGGGACCAGGACCCCAAAGGTCCCCTCTCACCACCTCCCTTGACTCACAGCATCCCCCAAGCGAGCAGCAGATTCCATCCCTGTGCTCAGCAACCCAGCAACGAGGCTCAGAGGTGTCCAAACCCCACCCCGGCCGCTGGAGGAGACACGTGGGGCTCCACCAAAACCCACTTTGGTCTGCCTTCGTCCCAGTTCTCACACCATGAACCAGGCAAAGAAATTAAACCTGGTCCTACAGCCAGGCCCCAGCCCAGGATGAGACACCAAGATGTGGAATGATCACATCCCAGCCAGAGCCCAGTGCCAGGGAAAGCCCCAACCCTGCCTTGCTGTCAGGTAAAACCACCCCGGGCCTCGCAGAGCCCCATTAAGTGAATGAAAGGTTGCAGGGCGGGGCAGAGCACAAACCAGGACCTAATTAAGCCTGAGCTTTGTTCGGGGATCTTCAATGGCTCATGAAAGCAGGGATTGCAGCCCGGGGGGCCGGGGCCCAGCAGGTAACACCAGCCCGACGGACCCGGCAGGAACCAGCACAAAGCAGCAGCAGCACTGGAACAGCCTCCCTGGCCCTGCCACGGCAATGGGGAGGGCTCACAGCCAGCCCCACAGCAGCCAGGGATGGCCCCACATCAGCCAGAGATGGCCCCACAGCCCGGGATGGGGCTGGGTACCCTCCACACCTGGCACCTCCCTGCCCACCCCACAAACATCATCCCATCACAACGCGCAGAGCGCGGGCTCCTTTGAAAAAAAAAAAAAAAACCGACTCAAAGAACTGCTCTTTTCGTCCTCCACGCCCAGAACACGAACCAAGAGCAGCAGCAGGACCCCCAGAGATCCCCTCCTGCCCCACACCACCAGCCCCCCCGTCCCCGGCGCGGACCCCGAGGGCGGGAAGGCACCACCAGCAGCTGCCGACCTGAGAAATCTCCGGGCGTCACGTTGGGAGAGTTTGTAGCCTCTGTTTCAGTGTAAGACAACGTGGAATCTGATAGATCTGGGGAGAAGAAAGAAANAAAAAAAAAAAAAAAAAAAAAAAGGGGGAAAAAAGAAAAGCACTTTTTTAGTCCTGCTGCGTTTGCCAGCGCTACGTGAGCACCCCGTGGCTGCTCGGCTTCCCAGCACCTCCCCGGGAGAAAACTCTCCGCAGAGCCAGAAAAGCAGCGATTAACTTTGTAGCTGCTCCGCGCAAAATGCAGAGCTTGAACCGCCTCGACCACAAAAATAACTCCAGTTAAGTTGATCAAACAAGTAGGAACTTGGTGCTTACTGGATAAAGTTACATTAAGCCTCTAAACAAGTCGGAGTTACTATACTTAATTATCACCATTAAAATTCTTGAAGCTGTTTATTCTTGCTTCCTTCCTTCCTCTTTGCTGAAGCGAAGGAAACTTTGTTTTAACAAGTTAAGAGTCTTTGTTATTCTCTCTTGCTTACACCCCTCTAATTAAGTGCTCAACTGTTTGCTCACAGATTAACCATTATTTTTCCAATCAAACAAGCCAGTGAGGCAAATTTCAACCCCTGGCTGTTTTTTTAATAAAGTCACGTGTCGCTCACTATCATCTCTCCCTGCAGCACAAGCAGTTTCTAAAGGGAATTAACTTGGAAGGGGGAGTGCAGGGAGGGACAACTCTTTTTTTTTTTTACCTCCATACCTAACAAAAAAAAAAAAAAAAAAAAGAAAAAAAAAAGCCATCACCAGCCAACTTGGCCTTGAAGGCCACTCTGGTGGTGGGCACAGGGTGCACACATGGCTGAGCAGGGCAGGGACTCACCTTTGGCAGGGGCTGGGTGGGACAGGCACTGCTGTCCCCTCCTATCCCTGCCAAATCCCATTTGTCTCCTCCCTGTCCCTGCCCCGTGGGAGCAAAAGCAGCTCCCCATGGTCATTAACCCCAGTAAATCACTGACCACGGGATAAAGCTCCCAGCTGCACTGATCCCAGCAAGAAATCCAAGAGGGATGTGGGATCCTTCCCTCCCCATGTCTTTGCTTCCCATTTAACTGAGCAAGAAGCAGAGAAAGGATGGTGAGGATGCGGCCATGCCAGCTCAAAACATCTCCAGGCCAACGTGCAGCACACAGGAGCAGCACCCAAGGCTGCCAGGCTCTCCAGCACCCTGCACTCCACACCCCCCAAAGCTGCTTCCACCAACTTTTGTTTTGGAAAACCTTTTAGAATTCCCCAGGAAAAAGCGACACCCCGTTCAGAAACGACAAATCACCGAGTTTCAAAGACTTTCCACCTCCTAGTAAGGAGCAGAGGAAAGGTAATAGCCGGTTCCTCCACGGAGCAGCACAGCCAGGCCTTTATGGAAATGGCACCCAGGAGCTCCCACTCCCGCAGATTATTACACACACACACACACACACACACAGACAAAACATGACGTCTGGTAACCTTTCATTACGCCTTCATTAAAAATAGAGCTTCGTATTATTTTGGAAAATATGCATGTGTCTACACGGTAATTTGGTAGGATAAACCGGCATCCATTTACCTCTTTAAAAACCCGTCAGCTGATGCTTGCTCAGAAATAATGAGCAGCCATAAAACCCCGACTTGTTGGCTTTTGCCTGACGGTGCCAGGCAGGGCTGCCTCAGAACCAGCAACCAGGGCCGCGCCATGAAAGAGCTCCCCGGAGATCAAAAGAGACAAAACACGTACCCAGTGGCTTTTGCTCATCATTAGGAGACAGCCGAGAGTAGGGAGGTGGTGGAGACTCTGGAAAAACAAAACTTCAGGTTAGAGCTGTCGTTCGGATTATCAACGAACCCTCTCGCTTTCTCCTTTGGGGTAGGAGCCCTTCCAAGGTTAGAAACACCCGGTGGGAAACAAAACTCTTGGAAGCAACTGGAGACCAAGGTTTTGCTGATTTCTGAAGAATGGGAGTTCCAACTTGAAGCTTCAAAGTGAGGTTTGCTACTGAAAATGCTGCACCCCTCTGCTCCATATCTGTGCCTGGACAGCCACAGATTGAGTCACACAAACCATCAAATTGCTCCCCGAGAACCACATCTCCTTTGGGAGACAACCTTCCAACGCCCAGGGCTTAACAAGTGCTCCCCAAACACTTCACAAGTACTGAAAAGAGGGATGGAAAGACTCCTCTTGGCACACAGGGCTGGCACCAGAGCCAGGGTGGCTTCAGCCACCGAGCCATCCCAGTACTTTGGTTCATCCCAAAAGGCCTCAGCACAGAAGCAGCTCAGAGGCCACCGTGATCCCTCTCATCCTGAATCCACCCCACAAAGCTCCTGAGCTGGGCTTTAAGCAGCAGGACTGAGCAATCATGTGCTCCAGGTTCAGCAGGTCCTCAGAGGTGCTTTGCTGAATCAGGTCATTCAACCAGCTCTCGCTGTTCTTGGAAGGGCCAAGAGCACGGGGAAGGCCAAAGAAGGTCCTTCATCAACCCCAGATGATCAGAGGGGTTTCTTTTCCCCTTCCACAATAAGACAGTGATGATTCTTGAATTGTAACTTGCCAAAACTGAGTGTGCTGGGCTGTTTCAAGGCATCAGCACTGAGCAGGCACCGACTTCAGTGAGAAATTGCACAGTGAAGCCCAGCAGTGGCACCACACTGACCCCGGCGTGGGGAAACACTGGGAGTGCTCCCCAGCTCCCTCCTGGACCTGAGAGCACCCAGCCACCAGCTGCAGCTCACCCTTGGCTGAGTCCATCCAAAAGAACCTCAGCATCCCCCTGACGCTGGGGCCATCTATTGCTTCTCAGAAAAGCTTCCCCGTTTTCCCTAAGGGAGCGGGGTGCTCTTCTCACAGGCTGCTTATAAATCCCCAAATCAATAATAAAAATAAAGGTGCTGATGTGCCCCCATGCGGATGTAACAGCCAGACCTGGCTGTGCTGGTCCCACGCCAGACCCGCTGTCACCAGGACTCGTCCATAGCACCCCAGAACTTTCACACCCCACAGCAAACTGGGTGGGAAACGCCAACGGGACGATCCCTGCAGGGAGCCACTTGTGGAAAAAAGGGCATCAAGGCCTTCTCTTGGCTCCTGCTACCAGCGCCCAGCCGGCGCGGGTGGGGTCCTGGCACAGCCACCCATTATCGAAGTGATAAGGAGCCACTTGATAACAGCTCTGCTTTCTACTACTCCCAGCACAGGGCTGGCAGCCGCTCACCGCTGGGAAAAGCACCAGGGCTGAAGGAAAGAGACTGGGAAACTTCTTCCCCGTTTCTAAAATAAACGCCCCGTTCCTGAAAGCGCAGCCCGGCTCCAACTGGAATAAAAAAGCTGCCTCCAGCCTCTAGCGACCTTCGGGAGAAGCACGCCCAGAAGAGAGAAGTTTCTTTGAAAGAAGTGATGCAAAGCGAGGCAGGAGCCCAGATTGCAAAAGAAATAATAAAATCAAAGTTCTTGACAAAAAAAAAAAAAGGGGGGGGACAGTCAGCATAGAATCATAGGACGGTTTGGGTTGGAAGGGACCTTAAAAATCATCTCGTTTCAGCCCCTTGCCATGGGCAGGGACAACTTCGACTATCCCAGGCTGCTCCAAGCCACGTCCAACCTGGCCTTGGGCACTTCCAGGGATCCAGGGACAGCCACGGCTTCTCCGGGCACCCTGTGCCAGGGCCTCCCCACCCTCACAGGGAAGAACTTCTTCCCAATATCCCATCTAACCCTGCCCTCTGGCAGTGGGAATCCAGCTGTCCAGTCTCATTACAGTTTTTGTACAGCCAGCTAAATATCGTTTCGATTTCTGCACCTCAAGACTCCAACATGTCTCTGCTCCATGTAATTACTCCCTGCTGACATGGACACACTATCGAGTATTGCTGAAAGAAACAAAAAAAACCCTTTTGAAGAAGAAGACCAAACNCCCCCCCCTTTAAAAACCCTCCCTTCCCCCCCCGGAAAAAAAAAAAAAAAAAAAAAAAGAAAAAAAAATTGATAAAACCCGAGAAAAGCAGGAGCCCCGGATGTCCCCGCGGGTGCGGGGATCCCCGCGGCGGGGACATCCCCGCAGCCCCCCCCGGAGCGCCTGCGGCTTTAAGCCGGCGGCGGTGACCGCCCGGCTCCGATACGAGCGAGCCAGGCTGGCGCCAGCGGGATGGAGCCGCCGATTATCGCCCCTCCGGCTCCCGGAGAGCGGGGAAACTCCGCGGGAAGGGAAAAAAAAAAACCCCAACAATAAAGAGAAAGGGCTTTTTACGCACAACTGGAACCGCTGGTTCCAAGAGAGGGGGGGATGCCCGGAGGGGACCCCGGAGCAGGCGCGTCCCCCCGGGCATCCCCGCAACACCGCAGCGCTGCCCCACGAGGGTTCGGATAAACGCAGGAAAGGCTCAGAAACACCGAACCCCCAAATCGGTGGGTGTTTGATGCGGTGGGGGGACCCAACTCGCCGCCGCTCACCTGGCCCACAGAGGCGGCTGAAGTGGTAGGGGTTGCAGCAGACCGTGGGTCCGTCGGCGACGCCGAAGCTCTGGCACTCGCAGAGGGGCTTCAGCTCGGCGGGGTGCTGCAGGTCGGGCCAGCGGAACAGCTTGCCCAGGAGGAGGTGCGGGGGTGCCGCCAGGCCCCCCAGGCGCACCTCGGTGCGGGCCACCAGGACGCAGCCGCCGGGCATCCCCCCGCGGGACTCCACCGCCTCCAGCAGGCTGTCCAGCGAGCGCTCCTTCAGCCGCTTCAGCAGCGAGTAGGTGACGGCCTTCAGCTCCTGCTCCAGCAGCAGCAGCCG
>VXBN01001112.1:205428-278489 GCA_013397395.1 Sinosuthora webbiana | reverse complement strand
TTTTTTTTTTTTTTTTTTTCTCCTTTTTTATGGCCTTATCCACAAATGCTGAGAGCCAGAGGGAATTATTTGTTGCTTACATTAAAGCAAGAAGCCCTCAGACCACAGCGCTACAACCACTCCCCGTATCATTATTTTCTTCTTTTTGGATTTATGTGAAGCTCGTTATTAAACCTGAGCTAACCCAGACATCCTAACGAGGCACCCAGTGCTAATAACTTGCTAAGCAGCATTATTAATTATTGTCATTACAGCATTTAATTGATGAAATTGAAGAGAATACTTGCCCACTTTTCCAAGAGAGGAAAAAAAAAATCCACAAATGTAGCTTATTAACACTAATTCTATTCTCATTGGTAAAACTATTGTTAGATTTCAAAGACAAGCAAGTTTGGTGTGTAAACAGCGCCAAAAAAAGACAGCATTAAAAAATGGCTCACGCTGGGATGGTGGGGCACGTTCCCAAACTCTGGTGGGATGGGGATGGAGGGAGCTGGGCAAAATGAGGAATTCTGTCCCTCAAACCTGACAGCAGCAGCACTGGTGGCTTTTAGGAGGGGCATAAATCCATTTATTCCCTCACAAGGGTGCAGGCAGGTCCGTGCAGGCCTGGGGAGGCAGGATCACCCCTCCAAAGGCTGGTTCTGCGCAGGAGGAGGGATGGGGAATGGCAGGAAGCATCTCCAGGCTCCCCTGTGGATCCAGGACAGGGCAGGGATGCTGTGCCAGCCTCTGTCCTCCCTGCCCCTTGCAACGCTCGGTGGAATTATCCCTGCCGAGCCCCAGACACCCGAACGGCCGCGTAAACACCGAGCCGCGCTTTTAATTAAAGATGTGCCGAGATAAAAAAGCTGCGCGAACCAATTTTCGACAATTAAAAGCAATCCGAGAGGCGTTTGTCTCCCCAGCCTGCGTGTGTCCCCAGCAGCTGGGCAGCCTCGCTGCGTTTTCACCCTGAAAAAGTCAGGACTTTTTGCCGCGATTTCCCCCGAGCAGGGTGAGCCCGCAGTCCAGACGTCTCTTTGCCCCAAAGAGTTAAGATTTCACTTGTCAGGCTGTTTTTGTTTCTATTCACATGTCAGTGCCTGTCATTTATTTAGTCAATGGGACATGTCCAAGGGATGGAGACAGACTGGGTTAGTCATTCTGACCGTGGGTCGCCAGTCACTGCAAACCGCCTGAGGTCATTTCCAAAAGCGCCAGGAACAATGAGAGGGAAGCTGGGCCCGGGAGACCTGCAGGAAACGCCGCGGAGATTAAAGACAGAGATAGTCCCTTTGCAAAAGTACACTGGAGGAATGTTCCCTATGTTCTGTCAACAGAGTTTCTTCCTCGCTCAAGACTGTCTATTTTAAGTCTGAGCTCGCACCAAAAATGGAAATCCTTGCTCAATGGCTATCAGTGGATCTTGGGTTTCTGGGGCTGCCTCAGCCGAGGAAATGAACGCTCCTGCCTCGGCTGGAGCAGCTTCAAACAATCCCTCCTTGCAGCAGCTCTGTGCCTGGGGAAAGGACGGAGCTGGAGCCGTGGTGCTGCCCTATTGCCCATGAGCATTGTCCCCGTGGGGTCCCCACAGAGTCACAGAGCGGGCCAGCCTGGAAAGGAGCATCCCCATCACCGCTGGGGACACCTGGTGCAACGTCCCTGCTCAAGCAGGGCCACCCCAGAGCACCTGGCCCGGGATGGCATCCAGAGCTGGGGCACTGGGAATGGCATCCCAAGCCCTCGTGGCAGTGACAGAGCCAAGCAGGGCTGCCAGCACCAGCCCAGGCTGCCAGGACAATCTCCTGCTTCGGGGAAGGGAGAGCTGAAACACAACCATAAATATTTGCTGCAGCACCTTGGGCTGAGCTCAAACCCCGTGACTGCAGATTTGGGGGGAACGGGAAATTCCTCTGGCAGCCGGCTGGGCCTCGGTGCAGGGCTGAAACACAAGAGCACTTTGAGGTGCAGGGATGCACTTTTGGCTTTTTAAGCAGAGCAGGCCAAGCCGCCCTTACTTAACACGTAAGGTACCCCTGGGTGTTTTGGAAAACACTAACAACAACCACATGATTGGTGTGTAAAACGCTGCCTTTTCCATCCACACACACTATTGTTTTCAGATAAATACATTCCATCCAGCTGCTTTTTTTTTTTTTTCCCCTATCCTGACTTTCTGCATGTGGCTTCTGCATCTCAGGAGGATGGGAATGGGGGTTTGACCACGGTGGTGGCCCAGGAGGAGCCCTCTGGCTTGGGAATTAGGGACGGGGGGGCTAAACCCTGCCCTCGGTGAGGGTACAAGGGTCAGAGCTATTGGGACAGGGATGGAGGGGTGAGGAAAAGGACACACAGTAGATGTGTAGTAGTTTTCCTAGGGGAAAGCAGAAAATGCACTTTGTAGAACACAAACATCCCTCACACAACACACACACACACACACGGAGGAGAAACCCCAAATTCCTCAGCCTGGTATTTACGAAGCCACCCGGAGACATGATACAGGCCAGCCCCCCGGGAGATTTCTCCACGTGTTGTTAAAGATTCAAATTACAGAGCAATTCTGAGCCTTTGAAGACGTCGGGAGTGGGCACAGCGAGCCCGGGGGCTGCTCGGGGCAGGGTCTGTCTGTGCTGCAGACGGAGATAACGCAGAGCCACCGGAGCCAGGAGCCAGCAGTGACGGAGGAGGCACGGGGAGGGCGGGGGAATCGGCTCTGCCTGCAGATAAGGGAAGCATCCTGCTTTGAGCACGGGGTAAACAACTTTTAATACACAAGTGACTTATCTGGAGAGTCCCACGGGAGGAAGCGGCGCTGGCCGAGGCTCCGCAGGCACATCTGGGCGGCGTGACACGGCGGGGACACCGCGGCACCCGGGGGGTTTGGGCAGCCCAGGAGGGGATTTGGGCAGCCCAGGGGGTGATTTGGGCAGCCCAGGGGTGATTTGGGCAGCCCAGGGGGGATTTGGGCAGCCCAGGAGGGGATTTGGGCAGCCCAGGAGGGGATTTGGGCAGCCCAGGGGGGATTTGGGCAGCCCAGGAGGGGATTTGGGCAGCCCAGGGGGGGATTTGGGCAGCCCCAGGAGGGATTGAGGAGCCTGGGTGATCATGGGGGTAAGGCTCAACCGACTCGCAGAAGGGAATGGAGAGAGGTGGATTTGTCTCCAGGAATCCACAGGTGGCCTCATGTGGTTGTACAGGTAAGGATTGAGCCACCCGAATGAAAAGTCACAGAACAGCCGGGTGAAATCAAAAACACTCCAAAAAAGAGACTCAGATCCTCTATTTAAACAAAAAGCTGCCAACGCCAATCACGTTCCCCACCAATGACACAGAACACTGGATAAAATTCAGGAGTGTTTTCATTGATAAGGCCAGGAGAGCACTGCCAAGCCGGAGACAACAACTCCCAGTTGTTTCATCACAGCTGGAGAAGGCTGGTTGCTTCATCGTGGAGCAGGATAAGGCTGGGGAGAAACAAGGAGATGGCAGCCACTCCCTGGTGCTCCCTGTGTAGCTGCAGGGCTCATCTCCGAGCTCTGACACCTTGCTGAGCATCACTCCCAGGTGGCACCCGGGGGGACAAAGCCTCGGCCCTTGGTGGTTTTTCTGGGGAGAGGAGATGGAGTCAGGAGGGAGCAGGAAGAGCTGCTCTCCAGTTGAGAGCCTGATTTATGGCTGAGGCCTCAGGCAAATCCCTCACTGGCTCTGTGGTTTCATTTCCCCATCTCTACAGTCTCGTTCACGGGTCATGTGTGAGGGGGAATTAACAGTCCAACTTTGTTTTTAATAAATATCTAAAGATTTTCCTCGTGTTTTATGGATATTTGTGAATGATCTTCCCTTGCCCTTGCACAAGGGTCTCTCCCCTGCCAGCTCTTTAATCCCGGCTCCTCTCCCTGGTGTGGAGCGATGCCTCTGCTGCAGATTTGGGCTTTCATTGAGTAACAATTAAGCTGCCCCAGTTAAATGTAAAGGCATGTGAAGAAAGTTTGCTGCTGCCAGATCAGCGCTGGGTGCCGGCAGCAACCTAAACTGGAGGGTTCCTCTGCAAAAACTCAGCCAAAGCAGCACCCAGCACCCAGCCATGAGCTCCGAGTGACCCCCAGCACTCCAAAATTCCCCATTTATGTGTGAAGCACGAGGAAAAACTCTGTTTTCACCAGCCCAGCGTGATTTGGAAGTGAAAGCACGGGCCTGAAGCTCCTCTGAGCTGAGGCCAGTGGAAATTCAGTGTGGGTTTGACCTCAGCGCTGTGCACGCTTTAGTCTCTGCCTGTTTATCGTTAAACCCATCATTGTTTTTGCGTCTTAAAAGTGTTTTCTGACTTCCTAAAATATGTGAACGCTTAAAGAAAGAATCTCTGTGCAACTGTATGAACAGTGACTAACGAGGAGGAGTTCTGTGGTGTTCAAAGGGAGGGAAAGGAGCTGACTGTGGACTAATGAGTTAATTTGCCTCCAGCCTACCTGGTGCCCAGCTCACCCTCCCTCACACCTGCCTGCTGGTGGGCCCTGTACTCCTCCAGCCACATGAGTGATTTTAACTAAAGATTCAAAATGAGCTGTCTCAGACATGCCCCAGCACAAGGTCAGTCACTTCCTTGCAATATGGATGTGGAATTTCAACGAGAAGAAATTCAGAGAATTTCAGAACGAAGCATTTTGACTCTCTGGGTTGGAATCATCTCCGTTTCTAACCCACGCTTCATTCCAATTTCAAAACGCTCTGAAGTTTGGAGGGCAAATCCACCCATGCCTTCAACCAACTGTTTTATTCAAGTCCTCATTTCCCAGAAAATAATTTGGTTTATTCAGAACTAGGACAAAAATTTGCAACTGCCAGTGATCCGTTTTCACCCCAGATTTAATGTAATAAACTTTCTGGAGCTGCTGGAAGTGGAAGGTGTCATTAAGTGGATACCTTGTGCTGGCACCAAGGCTCATGGAATTCCCCAAACTCCTCCCAGGCTCCAGCAGCCCTGTTCAGGGGATGTTTACAGCTTATTCTCCTCTTGCAGGAAAATGATCCCAAGCTCTAAACCTGATGGGAGGCACTTTGCTGCCTGAAACATGGCAGTGAAAAAAGCCAGCAACGCTCCAAGCACTGCAGAATCCCAAAAAATCTGCTCAAAGCAGAACGAGGCACGGGAGGAATATTTTATATTTAAGCAGAGGAGCTGAATGATGCTGGGTTTTTCACGATGAAGAACATTTCTCCCTGCCACGGGAAAAGTTCCATGTTTNTGTAATAAACTTTCTGGAGCTGCTGGAAGTGGAAGGTGTCATTAAGTGGATACCTTGTGCTGGCACCAAGGCTCATGGAATTCCCCAAACTCCTCCCAGGCTCCAGCAGCCCTGTTCAGGGGATGTTTACAGCTTATTCTCCTCTTGCAGGAAAATGATCCCAAGCTCTAAACCTGATGGGAGGCACTTTGCTGCCTGAAACATGGCAGTGAAAAAAGCCAGCAACGCTCCAAGCACTGCAGAATCCCCACAGAACGAGGCACGGGAGGAGTATTTTATATTTAGGCAGAGGAGGGGGAAGGCAGGAGCTGGATGATGCTGGGTTTTTCATGGTGAAGAACATTTCTCCCTGCCATGGGAAAAGTTCCATGTTCTATTTTCCTGAGGAACAACTGTCTCCTGTGTTTCCCACCAGGTTGCTTACGACACAGAGCTGGAGCAATCCTACCCCTCTCTGTGTCCTTTTCCCTTTATTTGCCAGGATTGGAAGAAGACTTGGAGAGCATAAACAAAAACCCACAACAGCAGTTGCAAAAAGGAACAACTGGCTTAATGGCTGCACTTGATGGATGGACTTTATATTGGATATTGGGAAGGAATTCCTGGCTCTGAGGGTGCAGAGGCCCTGGCACAGGGTGCCCAGAGAAGCTGTGGCTGCCCCTGGATCCCTGGAAGTGTCCAAGGCCAGGCTGGAGCAACCTTGGATAGTGGGAGGTGTCCCTGCCCTGGGCAGGAGTGGAATGGGATGAGCTTTAAGGTCCCTTCCAACCCAAACCGTTCTGGGATTATGTGACCGTAAAGGTCTTTTCCAACCTAAATTATTTTATGATTCCGACCTCATCCTCCCAGGCCCTCCTGAGCTGAGAGGCCTCCTTTAATCTCCACAGTCCCTGGAAGAAGAGCCTGTTCCTGGGTGTTGTTTTCCCCTGCATCTTCTGTCCCTCCTGTGCCCCTGCTCCACCTTCCCACCCGAGCCCTGGGCGAGGAACCAGCAGAGCTGATCAAACCAGCAGCAGAGGGCTGGGAAAGGAGTGCACTGGGTCCAAAACGAGGAGCCCCACAAAACCTCCTGTTTAATGAGAGGCAGGGAAATGTTCCCCTGCAATGCTGGAGCTGCAGGGGCAGGTCTCAGTGCCCAGCACACACCTGGCCAGCACAGATGGGAATTCACGGATCCCGCTGCCCTCCGAGGGAATGAGCACTCGGATCCCACCCATAACAGACTCTGCTGCTGCCTGTGAAGTTTCCCCTTGGAGTCTCTCTGAATGCTTAAACCAGTGACTTGGCCAGGAACAGACTCGTTTTCAGCAGTCAGTCACATTTCGTCCCCGAGTGCTCTCTGCTGTCCCTGGGCTTGACCTCACCACCCTCCTCCTGCCAGGGCTGCTCTGTCCTGGGTCTCCTGTGCTTCATGTGAGAAGGTGGAACAATGCAGCTCTCCGAGCACCCCTCCAGCACCGAGGAGCTGGACATTGTTTTCTTTTCCTGTTTTGTTTTGCGTGGAATAACTCCCCTCTACGGAGTCGCTTCGGCTCCAGAAACAGACTATTAATAAACTTCACTGCTTCGGGGAGCCCAAGCCAAACGCTGGCCTTAGAGGGGAAAAAAAATAAAATCTACAATTGCACAGAGCCTTTTCATCCCCTGTGAACCTTCTGAGGGACACGTGGTGATTATCCACCACGTCACCACGTCCGTGCTGGCTCTGGGAGCCACCACAGCCCAGGCTGCCCGTGCTGGGCCTGGGCTGAACGAGCTCTGTAGGCACAGCAGAGGCTTTTCCCTAAGCTGAGGGTCTTTGGTGGCTTCCATCAGCTCGGTTGGGGTCCATGAATAAATGTTCCTACAAAGGGGACAAGGAGTGGTGAAGGCACAGAGCTGAAGTCAGGGAGCTCAGCAGGAGGAGGAGGAGACAGTGCTTTGGTAACAAGGTTTTCTCTGCTGGCCCCACCGGGTTCTGCAGGGCATAAACTTGAGGTTTTATAAAGAAAACCAGCTCCATTTTTTGGGAGTCCAAGGTCCAATTCAAGCAGCCAATGGGGATGAAATCACAGCTGAAGCCTGTGCTCCCCGTGGTCACCTGTCCTTGCCCCTGGCCCTCAGAACAGCTCGTTGATGTGCTTCCCCTGACAGACCGGGAGCGTGTTCCCCTCTCTCCCTGTGGAGGAGCCTTTGCCTGATGTGCAGGGACTTGCTTTGGCACCATCTGATTAGCTGCTGTTAACATCACTTATCCTGCTGGAGGTTCTTCCCAGTGAGCAATGAAAACGTTCCTAATCCAGGCAGATTAAAGAGAAACACGTTTCATCATCCACCCCCCAGCTCCAACCACTCCATTAGGAGGCAGGAGGCGTTTGGGTTTGGGAATTGCTCATAGCTCCCTCGGCGTGGGGCAGCCCTGATGGAGACACAGCCTGACAGACCTCAGCTCCACGGGGATGTCTGGCTGTGAAAACGATTTTCATGGTGCTTTACCTCAACCTGCTGCAGATGTTCTGTCCCCTGGGTGAGCCCAGCCTGAAGTGCTGCTGCTCCCAGACACTTCCCAAGGTTTTCCATGCCGGGTCAGCTGCACCCAGTGCTGCTGTCCAGCCTCCTCCCTGGGCTCAGTCTGGGAAACCAGGACATCATTTCCAGCGTGGTCTTATCCAGGACACTTCTGGTGTTTTAACCTGCTCTTCTGAGCCTGTGTAGCTGCTCTCAGGGGTTGTGACCACGTGCACACATTCCCCAACCACGGCAGGGACTTTTAAAGCCGTGGGTCAGTCACCACCTATTTTACCTGTGCCACAGGTGAAGGGCTCCATGAACATTCCAGCTGGGAGGGGAGCAGCCTCTGAGCATCACTGCTGGGGAAGGACCAGCCCAGAAGATGTGACACCAAAGAATTTACCGGCAGGATGGAAATACTGTGTCAGAAAAAGCTGGAACTGGGAGCTGCAGTTTTTGTTGTCACCCAGAAATCCCATCACAAGGTAAAAATAGGGAGGAAACCAGAGCTTCAGTATTTCTGCTGCTCGTGGGGCAAGTTATTTTTATCATCACCATAAAAAAAAAGAGATTCTGCCTTGAGAGGTTTGGGGGAGGTAACACTTTGGCTTTTTAAATCCTCTCTCTGGAATGGGTGGTGACCACTAACCCCAGGTAAAACACACCAGTCTCCCCAGAGTTTCCCATATCCCTTGTTTTGTCTGATCCCTTGACGTTGTGCTCTTGGAGCAGGGGCTCTCCTGTGCCTGCCAGCAGGACCCTGCTATAAACCAGGAAAATTTTCACTTTCCTGGGACATGGCTGGACACAACAAGGCAAGAACAAAAGCAGCAGCACGGAGGAGCCCGTCCCTGCTGCTCCGCTCTGCCACGACACTGAGAACCAATTTAGATCCAAACCGAGCTTTTCACTTGCCACCAAAATAAGCAACTCGTGGAGCTGCCGTCCTCCCCAAACCACAGGGTTGTTTTAATGACCTTCCATTTAAGCATTAAGGAGTGAAATGTCTAATCCCGTCGAGTGTGTAAGAACGTGACTCATTCCCTCGGCGCTGTGAGCTGCCTCCTCTTTGGCAGCTGCTCTGTGCTGCAATGAGAGCAGCCTTCAAAATGGCAGGGCTTGGATCTGCTCACCTGGAATGAGAAATAAACCCTGAGTGCAGGTAAGAGCTCAGTTAATGTGTGTGTGTGTGTGCAATAATATTATTCCAGTTGCCAAGCAGCAAGCAGGAGGTGCAGTAAAGAGATTAACCCATGTGAACAGGGCTGTGCTCTCAGAATCGTTGAATCCTGGAAGGGTTTGGGTTGGAAGGGATCTTAAAGCTCATCTTGGCCCCTTGAGCAGGGACATCTTCCACCATCCCAGGTTGCTCCAAGCCCTGTCCAACCTGGCCTGGGACATTCCCAGGGATGGGGCAGCCACAGCTTCATTCCGTCATACAGGAGGGTTTATCTGACTGTGCTGGGTTTATCCAATCTCGCCCAGTGGTCAAGACCAAGACCTGCTCTGCCCGAATAAAAAGGGAGAAGTGATGATTTGGGGTAAATACGGATTCACACCTCGTGGAAATCCCTGACTGTCCTCCTCCTGGCAGCCCTGAGCTTCACACCGGGCAGAAAATGGACAATGGACGGGAGAAGACGTGGCCGTGATCGTCCCCTACGTGGGTGGGTTCTGCTGATGGAAAAGGTGCTGGTCTTCAAGTCATCTCCTTGAACTGACCTGTGATATAAACAGTGAACAAACAAGCAGGAACAACCCAGGGCTGTGTGTCCAACCGCTTCTGTTGTTCATGTAACCACTTGTTTGTCCGAGATGCTGCTGGGGCAATTAACGGGGTGAGCTCGCCCCTAATGGGTTTTTTCATCAGCAGAACCCAAACCACCGAGCCCTCCCTTGCAATTCTCCAAGCAACACAGCTGCTGCCTTAGTCTTCCAGTTGGAAAGGAATAATTGCAGTATCAAGGAGAGCTCTCAAGATCTCCCAGGAGATGTTCTGGAGCTCGCAGGATCAGGTCCTAAGCATGCATGATTCACTGAAATAAACAGTGGTCTGCATGTTTAAACTTGGCTTTCAAAACTGGCTCCCAGAAATGAAGGGCCCACACTCCCTGCAGCAGCAGCAGCAGCAGACAGGGTGTCCCTCACAGAGGTGGTTGGTGGTCACCCTTCAGAATGAAAGTTGAAATTCTAAACTTGCTGCTAAGGCCTGGTTTAGCACACACAGAAATGCAGCTCTCAGCAGGCCTGCAAAAAACACATTTTCATCTCTTTTTCCTTTTTCTTTTGGGTCTTTGGCTGGAGGAGGTGATGCCCAGAGCCAGCCAGCCATGGGTGGGATGTCAGGGCTAGTGCCACCCACCAGATCCCCAAAATCAGGTTATTTTCCTTTTTATATTAAACAATGCATTGCACCCGGGTTGTACCCACTGGAGAACCCACTTGAACACCTCCAGCTTCACGCACGTTGTTAAATCAGCAGCTCAAAGAAATCAGGAACAAACTTAATGTGGAACCTGACAGTCACCTCACTGCACGATTTGGTGCAGTTACTCCATGGAAAAAACATGAAAACCAAGACAGCTTTAAAAAGAGACAGAGGAAGCACAAAGGAAGAGAGGAACAAAACCATCCTCAAGTAAATGCACTGCAAGGAACCCAGGGATGTCATTACTGCCAATGTCACCCTGATTTTTTCTCCCTGTTTGAAGCTCAGTTCAGTTAAACTGAATTTCACACCTGCTCCACGCAACGTCTGACTCTTGTGTCTTGTCCAACCTTCCAGCTGCCAGACAGGAGACTGCTGCCATCCCTGCCCCAGCTGCCAATAAAGGGCTGGCACCTGGATTTAGGGATTTAAGGCTAAGGATTTTCTGTAGGAGGCTCCTCTGTGCCGACAGTTATGAATCTCCAGGGCTGTGTAGACGTTTCTATCAGCGCTGGCCATCACTCAAATCCTTGCAAACAATGACTAACAGGAGCCCACACATGGCTCTGAGGGAGCTGTGCTCTCCAGCCGGGCTGTGTCACACGTGTGGGGTCGAGACACCACCGGGACCAGCAGGGGGATGCACATGGTTCCCTCAGACCCAAAGAACTCCCACCGTGGTGTCACCGACGCACGTGGGAATCCACTCTGCCAGGGGAACGCTGTTTGAGCTGCTCTGCAAACAGAAAGGAGAAACAGGGGCTGACACTTGCAGCAAATGCTGCACCCAAGCTTGAAAAGCCCAGAGGAAAGTCGGGTCAACATCCCCACGGTCTGGTCACGCCTCTGATGGCAGCCCTGACAGCCCGTGAGTCACCCAGGAAAGATTAGAGGAAAGTTCCCCTCCGTTTTAATGAATGAATAAGCTCTAAGGTTTTTCTAGGGTGTGGAAAAAGATAAGGCTTAAGGAGGAAATGCAATTGTCTGTGGAGCCTTCAGGTCTACCAAGTGCTTCCAGCACGTTCCTAGAAACAGCCGGCATTTGATCCTGTAAATTATGGGTGCCTTTGGATCATGTTCTGGACAAACTGGAACCAGTGTCCCTGAGATCCTGGCTGCAGTGCATTTCACTGGGGAGGATTTATAGCTTTTATGAAGGTCATCACCCACCGCCAAGTGCTACAAGACTTCAGAAGGGTCATTCACATGAGCTCGGGCAGGGAAGCTAATGGTGGAAAAAACTCTGCAGAGCCTACCTAGATCCCTGGAAATCTGCAGAGCCCCCTGTAGCACCAGGAGCATCTCCCACCTGCCCCAAGTAAAGGGCAGGGACAGGCTGTGATTCCATTCCAGCTCCCCAGCAGAACCCAGTGGTGGCCTCACAGGGTGAGGCAGCTGATTTTGCTGGCTTACCCTCCAGAGGTTTGGATGCTGAGAGGGTGGGAGGCCCATGGAAGGGCGTCTCTTCGGGTCTGTGCAAGAGCTTTGTGGACCAAACCCTGCCAGCCCTACAGGTAAGCAAGAACCTGCTCCGCTCCCACCACAGAGCTCAAACTGGAGCAGCTGGAGCTCCAGCATGTCCATTGTGAAGCCACCTCCACTGTGCCTTGCAGAGAGGCCTTGGAGGGCTCAGCCCACCAGTGCCTGGGGGTGCTGACCTGCCAGGGCATTGATGTCCAACAGGGACCCTGGTGGTGCCCTCCTGGAGCACCCCTGAGTGGGTCCATCACTGCAGGTCATTTTCAGCTGTTTTTATCTCTGCCACGAGCACGGGTTTGAGGTGGGTTATCCCATGGGGTGTGCTCTGGCCAGCTCCCACCTTGAGGAGCCTGGAACACCAGCACCATCCGAGGTCTTCTGCTGCCACCGTGTCTAGAACCGCTCAGGAGGAGGCTCCAACCCGGGCAGGCACCAAGAGCCGTGTGTGGCTGCCACAGGCTCCCTCCCGCTGAACTTTTGGTCCCCTTGCAGTACGAAACTGTAAATTATCCCCGCTCTGGCCCCTCAAGATGCCTGTGAAAGATGCAGCCAGGAACCCTCAAGTTCACCCACTGGGGAAACGCCGCGTTACGTGAAGATTTCAGCCTCCCCCCCGCCCTTATCTGGGAGGCAGCTGATGAAGGGCCTGGCGTCAGTCTGGCAACTCTGATGGCTCCCATTTAGCACCACGAGGGAGAGCTGCCTATCAGCAGGACTGCTGGGGCAGATAGCAGCCAGGACTATCTAATCACATACCTTTTGCATTAGTGCTGCCATATATTCCTTCCATTTACAACCCGGGAGGACCGGGCCCCCGCGCTGGATTTTCACAGGAATGAACTGTCAACAACCCCATCCTTCCCAAGGCCTAAAAATGGGAGCTTTATCACGGAGGGCCAGTAGACTTCTTTTCTTAGACTTCCAGGCAATGGCCGGAGCAGACTTGGAGCCCCCACGAGCGAGACATTAAGGAGACCTTTTCGAGATAACAGCAGTTCACTTGGCTCCCTCAAGAATGCCTCATGGCTGTTCCTTTTCAAAGCAGAAGTAAGGAAACCAGCTCAATTAGAGCATATCAAGAAACTTCGTGTCTCCTGGTTTGTTTACCTTTTATCAGCGCTCTTAATACGCTTTCCTGCTTTTCCAAGGGGAGTAGGAGGACTTTGCTTTGCAAGATCCCACTAGAAAAAAATCAAGCGAGAGGCTTTTTTTTTTTTTTTTCAAGCAAGAAATCAGAGTTAACAACAGGAGGGCTAAATTTCTGCTAACTTGGTGTTTCACTGCTTTTGGGGGGGCGTGATTAAGTTTCATTTTGCAGAAGGAGATAGTTGTGCTCGGCGCACGTTGCCAACCTGTAATCTCCGGGGTCATGTTTAAATAGCCTGTGCAACCATTAGCTCTGCGAGCCAAATGCACATTAGGACTTGTCCTAAATGAAGTGCCCGGTGAAACATCCTCTCCAAGGATGGCATTTCCCCAAGCCAAGCCCTGACTCGGCAGGGCAGACCCGAGTTCAGCAGCTCTCAGAGCCTGCATCATGCCATTAATCGAGGGCCGTAATTAACCGCGGCCAAATCTCACAAAAGTGCCAAATTGGATTTCACTTGAGACAAGCAGATGGATTTGGGATGACTGGAGAGGGCCAAACCCTGCCTGCCACTGAAGCCTGGGAGTCTGGTCACAGCTGGAGAATCAGATTTGCAGCCTTCACATGACTCAGCTCTCCCAAGCTGGAATCAGGAGCTCAAATCCCCCTGGCCAGAGATCTGGACACACACAGTTCCCTGCAGTGCTTTGGAAAATAAAGGTTTTCTTTTGGAGGTCGGTCGGTTCATCCTACGTTTCTATAAAAGCTTTTGTGTCTCCTGCACCCCTCACCTTCTGCAGGTGAGCTAGAACCCTGCCAGTGCCCTGCACTGCCACACAGATCCCTCCTGTGCTGAGAAGGGAAAATAATAACAGGAAAAGGAGACAAATCCTTCATTAAAATCTGGTTTAAATCCACTGAAAACCCTGGATAAATGTCCAGAGGATTTTTTTTATATTGCAGTGACTTAGTTCCCACCTGCTGCATCCCAGCACCACCCCGAGCTGTCCAAACCTTGCTCTGTGACCTCTGCTCACCTCCATCGTGCTTGAAACTTTACTGATTCACTTTGGGATGGTTTAGGACAGGGGAAACACAAAGTTTGGCCACTATCTCCATGTGTAACTTAGGGGTTGGGCTACTGAACATCCAGCCTCACCCCGTCCCCTCCAGAAAACTAATTTTACTCATTTCCCACTGGGAGATAAAACGCAGGTCTGCTCCCATTCCAGAGTTCTTTGGCTGGGACACAAATAGCTTTGGAAACACTCTTATCTGTGCTCAAACATCCTTTCAGAAAATGTATCAGTCTGCAAAGGGGCCGTCCTGGTACCACAGAACCTCTTCCTATGAGAAATGGGAGCTCAGCCCACGACCAGATCTTGTCAAGGGGATTCGCTTTCCTCTTAACACCAACATCCCACAAAGCCAGAGGGAGGAACATCCCCGTGCAGGAGAAGCTTTTTACAAACCATCCACCCTGGAAGGAACCTGCCCACACATTCTGGGGGCTCCTCAGCGGGATGTCCCTGAGGGTTTTGCCCTGCCCACGGTCACGGTGAGGTGATGCTGCACCCCCAGCACAGCCCCAGCTGATTTCCTGCCTGCAGTGCTCCTGTTACCCAAGACAGCTTCCCCTGAGACCCCTTGTTTTTCACGTGCTTGACATTTTTTTATGGTTCCTCCAAGCCAGGCACAGGCTGAGCTGAAAACAAGCCAGGCTTGTATCAATTGCCGCCAGCGGGAGCGGTTCGGAAACGTGGGCAAGTCGAAACCTGGGCTGGAGCAGCTCGGGGCTGGCTGGGACATCCTCGAGCTGAAAGCCCCGTGCTCCGGCAGTTTCCTGAGGCTGACCTCCCTCTCCCAGAGGTGACACTCGGCTCACGTGGGTTCGGGTTTCACAACCACAGCTTTGGCACCGCTGTGGTGCCAGAGAGGAACCATCCCTAGCTCCTGCCACAGCTGCTGCCCCAGGACACTCACACCCTGGGTGCCTAAAGCGTTAGATATATTTCTGAGGGGAAAAAAAAGAAAAGAGTTTGGCTTTGCACAGCAGTGACAGTGAAATCCCAGCACATCTCTGTGCTCCTTCCCTCCGTGCCAGCCAAACCTGCTCCTCACACCTCTGCAAAGGGGCTCTGGGACCTGGCAGGGCTGGCTGCCAGCTGGGTTTGGGTGACCAAGGCCAGGCTTGGTGTGTGAGCTGCTGATTTGGGCTTTGGAGGCTGTCTTGGCTCCTGTCTCTGTGAACCCCAGGATTTCCTCTCCTGGTGAGGGAGCACAGGGGCTGCCAGTGAGCTCCCACCCTCACCTGCCTCTGCCAGGCTCATCCCTAGCCTGTCCCAGGCTGATTCTCATGGCAAAGCAGCAAGCAGGGCTGCCCCAGTGCAGAAGAGATGCCTGCAGGGTGGATAAGGGGACAGGAGGAGAGGCAGAGGCTCCTCATGTCCCTTGCCTGGTCTCGCACCGGGGACTGTTCATGGCACAGATGCCGCCACCCAAGGGAACAACTCGCTCCTGATGGCTCCCAGTCCCTCTGCCTCACGGTCTGCCTGATGGCTCCCAAACCTCCTGTGGAGCACCAGGAGCCCCTTGCAGACCTCTCCAGATGAGCTGCAGGCTTCTTCCCATGGCCTCGGGGTCACGGGCGCTGCCCTTTGGGACGCACAGCCCTGGTGCTGTGGGGATGTATTTCCACTGCCCTGCACTCCACACCGGTGTCTTTAAAGGCTGACACGTTGCAAAATAGGAACAAAATGTTTGCAGCACACTATCAAACCTCAGTGGCTTCATTTATCCCCCAGGACTGGAGCAAATGTTCAAACAGATAGCGAGGAGCCAGGCCCACTGCCCTTGGCCCGGAGCCCGGAGAGCATTTTCCATCAGCTCTGTTTAGGAGTTGTCTCCCCTCAACAATCCATCCACCTTTGTGCCTTGACAAAAAGCCCCTCTCCCGGTATTCCTGGGGTTCATCACTCCAGTCATGGCATTTTCTGGTGGGACAGTTGTGGCTGTCACCTTGCTCTGACCCACAGGAACGCAGTGGCTGCAGGTTGCAGCCCTAAATATTCCCTTAAAGTTTAAAGGATTTAATACAGAAACAGCAGATTTTTTTTCCTTCTTTCATTTAATAACATGGACAAACTTACCTGGATCACCAATTGCTCTGAGGTATTTACAGAAGTTCTATTTATTGACAGGTCCCTCCCTTGCAAACCCTCACTGCACACCCTCCATGTCTCCTCACATGTTTATGTCCCCGAAAAATAGAAAGGGATAAAAAATCCCCCTGCATTACATGAAACCCACCATTTCACTCACTTAATGGAACACATTTTCACGTGCCTTCACCCCAGCTCTGAAGCTGGAGGCTGCTTTTGCTTGGCCGTATTTTCTCACGCACTTCGTTTTCCTTATCGCACCGTGTAACTTTCAGACGAACGAAAATCTGGCCTTTCACTCGCACAAACACTTGGACACGAAAACCTGGCCACTGCCAACTCTTACAAACACATCCTCAGAGCTGATGGGCTCTGTAAGGCCTCGGTCCTGGGAGACCCGTGAATGTACCAGAATCTCGACTTTCCTCTTTTTTTCAGGAGTCGTTTTCTGGCCTCGATGGTTCCAGAGAAAAGCAAAAAACACCCCAGGAACCCAAATAATGCCAAAGGTAAAAGGCAGAGAAAAGAACTCCCTTGTCACCACTTAAAAGAATATGCTATTTGCTGGAGTTTTAATGGGATGTGGTGAGCTGGGCTTGGCAGAAATTTGGGAACACAGCACAGGACCCTGCTCCAGCACCTCCTTTGGAAATGGGGTCCAGAGCTACACCCTGCTGGGGGCTCTCCCCCTGGGCAGCCCTTCACCAAGGACTCAGCATCACCCTTCCCAGGCTGCTTTTCCACTGCTTACAACAACTAAAGATGCATTGTATGCACAGACTGCCTCTGCCAAGAAAAATAAACTCGAGAGATGCTTTTTTTTTTTTTTTTTCTTCCGGGCACTCGCAGGCAAACCAATGCAAATATTAACAATCGCTACGTTAGACCCCAGCTCCTGTGAAATAATAAAAGAAGGTGACGCTGGTAACCCTGGGCCTTCAATCATGTGTGTAATGCACTCCTGTCCATCTGCTGCTTTTTAAAAAGCAATTAATAGATAAGCGTTAAGATAGAAAGTAATAATTCCGGGAAGTGGGAGAGATGCTTTTTATAGAAGACTGAGGTACTGTTTGGTTGGGTTTTTTTTTGGTTTTTTTGTTTTTTGTTTTTTTTTTTTTTTCTGGTGGCAAAAAATCCATTGCTGGTGGTGGCAGAGGGAATTAGAGGTCAGTGGTCCCTCTGTTGCAGACCTGCTGCAGCCCATGGGAAAAGGGCTGTGTAGGGCGCAGAGCTCAGGGGTGTCTGTCCCTCCATCAGAGCATCTCCATCTGTGTTTGACACATCAGCATCACACACTGGGGGCTTCCAAAATAAAGAACAACACCCCTGGGACCTTCTAATTAAATGCTGCAGGACAAAAAAGTGGAGAGGAGATTTCACAGACGTGCTGATCTGTCCCCGGCTTTACAACTTTGCTCAGCTTCTCCCCAGAGGAAAAGCAGAGCCAAGGAGATCAGAACATCAGCACATCCATGTCCCAGCCTCTATTTCCACATGCAAAAGCCCCAAAAAAGTCCCTTCCTGCTGCCACACAGCTCGATGGGAGCAGAATCTGCTTGCTCAACGCCTGGAGAATAATTGCAGGCTAATAACATGCGCTGGCATGCGGGCTGGGATGTGAAGTATGTGTGTAGGTGCCTCTGGAAATATGTCACTTGGAAAACACCCCTTTAGCCCACAGGAGCACTGCTCAGCAGCAGGAATTCCTTCAGATCCATATCCATTCAAACTCTGAAGCCACTTGTTGTGGCTCTGCCAGGCAATAAGGCAGCGATAAATGAAGGAATTTACACGTCAGGCATCTCAGATTCCTCTCCCTCCTTTCCCAGGAGCAGGACGAGGGGACAGTTAATGATCTTAGTTTATGGTGTAAATATTTTGACAGAATATATTTTGATACCATAAATTTTAACAGCTCTGGCTGCCTTTAAACTCCGTTTGTTCCCCACCAAGAATCTGTGTGAAGTAATAATATCTGAAGTGTTTTTTAAGCAGCATAACCTGTCCCTAGGAAAACATTTTCCTTCCTTTAAAATAATATGGTTTTGCCTCACAAAGGAAGTCCAAACGTCTGGAATTGCAGAGCATTCAGGACTCAAAGCTCTGTTTTTCCATCTTTAGGTGAGATCTCTGTATCTGTGTAGGATCCTTTGCTCACACAACGTTCCTGCTGGGCTCCTGTTAGCCTGAATCCCACTAATCCCAGCCAGGAGCTCTCAGATCATCACAGAGGGAGGAGGAGAAGCTGTTCCCAGACAGCCCATGAATAACTGGGAATATCTCTAGGGAACCAGGTTTCACCTCCCCTGCCAGAGAAACCATCACCCAGCTGGGCCACTTGCAAGGCTCTTGGTCCCTCCTCCTCATCCTCACCAAATTTCCAACACTGAAAGGAACAGAGACCCTGAGACCCCAAATTTCACAGCAGCTGCCCTGTGGTGGGACCAGACAGGGATTTGTTCCCCCCAAAAAGGTGACTGGGGCACTGAGCAGCACCTTCCACTGCCTGTCCTATGGGAGCAGCAGCGACTGTGATGGGCAAGCCATGGGAAACCACCCAGATGGGATTATTACAGGGCCAGAGACTGCAAATCCCAACAAAACCAAGCTTTGGTAGCACCACTTCTTAATGAACAACCCGCTTAATTACACAGTCCACGAGGAACCAGCTTGGAAGAACTTTCCAATACACTTCCTGGATGTCGTTACACCCAAACAGCTGCTCGTGGGGTGAATTTCAAGCAGAAGTCGAGCTGGATTTTGGGGTTTAGAGGTGTGCTGGGACACGCTTCCCACAGCGGAGCTGGAATTCTCTGCTAAACGTTCAATTAAAACTTTCAGATTGCACAAAAAAACTGCTACGGCTTCATCTTCCTCAGCCGTTTCTGACGGTCGCAGTTTTTCTCTTTCTTAGGAAAAAAAAAACCCCTTAATATCTACAAATAACAGGGCCTGTGTCAGTCTCCAGACGTGCCAGCTCAGGGCTGAGAACGAGATAGGCAGAAAAATGCTGCTGGGAGAAGGCTCTGGCCGTATCTGCTGCCGAACTTTCCCAGGCACAGAAATGAAATGTGGACCCCGGCACCTCGGTGTCTGGCTCCAGCTCTAAAGTGGTTTCCACTGGTTATAGAACATGCTGACAGCCTCTTCAGATAAGTAGGGCAAGGCAAGGGCACTCGGGCACTTGGCAGCCAGAGGCTCCCGAGTCCTGCCCGTGTGACTTCGGGAGCAGCTCCTGAACCCCGGGCCCGTGAACAATCCCTCCACCTGAGCCATAAATCCCTTCGGTAATTTAAAGCTCATTAAAATCTCCAATCAATAGCGCAGGACACTTTGGAAACGCTCGGATCCATTACTGTAAGTGGAGGAGGAATGGGAAGGCAGTCACTGCTGGAGGGGAGCTGACTTCCATGGCTCATCCCAAATGTGAAAGGATTTCGAGCTGTCCGCCCATCTTAGGTTTTTACAGTGTGCCCAAATCCCCTCCCCGTATCAGAGAGTTCCCAAACCTTGAATGGCATTCATGGAATTTCTGTTCTTTTCATCCCGTAAGGATACAATTCCACTGGGATCTGGAGCTCTCACAGGGTGATTTTTTTTTTTTTTTTCCCCCCAAGCGAGTTCAAATAATTCCAATTAAATCTATTTAAACACCCACTTAACGATGCTCCTTCAAGGAGGTGGGGGAGGCAGAGATTTGGAGATGGCTCGGATTTGGAGTCAGATGTAATTTTGCCTCTCTCCTGCTTGCACAACTGACCATTAGCAAAATTGTTGGCGGCGTCAGGATGGTTGTTCCTGCGTTTTCAGGTCTCTCTTACACCATTACAGAACTTCCATTTCACAACTGACGCGTCACTTTCGAAAGGGCAGAAATTGCTTTATAGCGCTATAAAGCTCTGCCGGAGATAATGGGGTCATTTGTACCGAGGAGGTTCTCTTTTCCCATGGGGATACTTCAGGGAAGCAGGCAGGTGCTGGGAATTCCAGCAACATTCCTGCCCCAAGAGCCCCCAACGTCCCTGAGGGTGCGCTGTGCCCTGTGTTTGAGTGGTCAAGGGACATGATGACACTTTTTTGGAGAGAAATGACCAGGAAAGGATCCAAATCTTTCACCAACTTAAGGCTCTGGCAGGGCAATGCCGACAAAAGGGGTTTGATGTGTGAGTTTGGGGCAGGAGCTGCTTTTTTTGGGGGACGGTTTCCCCATCCTCCTGGGATGAGTTTGCTCCGTGCGGCTCGGCCAGGAGTCTCTCCTGAACAAACAGCCCCGAACGTGTCCGTGAGCGGGGAGAGAGGCTGTCACACGGTATTACTTCCATCCTTGCAACGCTGCTGAAACAGAAGTAGAGGCTCTTTTCGCACACACAAATTAACGCTGCAGCGCAAACATCGCCTGGAGGAGCCCACTCGGATTTCAAAGCTCCACGGCGCAGCCTGGCAGCCTCGCACGGGATTTTACCCTCACACACACACACAGAGAAGGGTTTAACGACAGCGAAGAAAACCCTTCTGTCTCAACAAGAAGTCGATAAGCGCTGCTCTGCCTCTTCTCCAAGGAACCTCTCCCTAATCAGCCCGGAACGGAGGCGGAAAGCCGAGCGTGGGGCCGCGTCTTTCCTAGGAAAAAATTCCCCTGACCTTCCGAGCAGTTAAAAGATGTTTGCTGGGCGTCAGCACCGGCCCTGGTGTGTCCCGAGGGCAGCCCCAGAGCTCCGCTGACGCCATCCATGTGCTGGCATCAAGGCTGGAACGATGGCAAAGTCTGTGCCCCTGGTCCCGGCTCTTGGGGATGAAGGTCAGGCCAGCACCGAGCTCAGCGCAGGCTGCACCGATTTACCTCGGTAAATCGAATTCGTTCAGTTTTCAGCGTTCCACTAGGCCAGGTTGGATGGGGCTTGGAATTTGGACAGCATCAAACGACACGGAGCCATCACACTGCAGACACCACGCCGTACCACCGCTCCCCTTTTTGACATTAATGGATTTTTTTCTAACATGTGACGGAGAAAATGTTTCTCCCCATCGTCTCCCAAAGAGATGCCAAGTGGCTTTTTTGTTTGATGCTAAGTTGAAGTTAAGACAACAGGGATAGTGGAAGGTGCCCCTGCCCATGGCAGGGCTGGAATGAGGTGAAGCTCCAAGGTCCCTTCCAACCCAAACCATTCCATGATTCATCCGCCTCTTACCCAGTTTCAGGAATATGATTCAAACCAGCAGTCTAATACCTTCAGAAAGCTCAAATTAGCCCGAGACAGCTCGGTTTCCGGCAGATTGGGGATAATTGCTACTGGTTGATCACCCCAGACTTCTCTGCTTTGAACTCTCTTTTCAGTTGGCTTATTCATTTCCCCCAGACTGTGTCTGGGGCTTACGGCGCGGCGCAGTTTGGACAGGAAAGGAGCAGGTCCTGAACTTGCCAGCACCTCCCTGAGCTCACACAAACCCCACATGCCCACCTCACCACCGAGGGGCTGTCGTGACAGAGCGTTTATTGCTGCAGCACCGGAGCAAACAGAATCCCACATCAATCAGGGCTGTTTAAAAAAGTTTATTGCATTTCGCGGCCGCCGTAATTGACAGGTTTGGAAAGCTTTTCTATTTTTTTTTTTTTCTTTTAGGTCCCTGCGAAAGGGCTTTGCACATTGTTAAGGAGGGTCTCCTCACGGTTCAATTTGCCCTCTGTTCGAGATGAAACTTCCCAAATTTCCTCGGTGTGAGCCGAAGAGGTGTTAATGAGGGCAAGGCAAAGGAATGAATTGTAGCCAGCCCGGGGAGCCTGCTCTCGGGCTGCGTAAAGAACTTAATGTTCGTGGGGAAGTGGTTGAACTGGTTTCTTTCTCTGAAAAAAAAAAAAGCCCCAAGAAGAGCTGGAAATGTTTTTGTAGAGCAAATGTCAACAACGCAGGACTCTCCCCCTCGTCTCCTTCAGCAGAGACCCAAAGCAAATCCCGGGAGAGGCGCGTAGGGCAGGATTCAAAGCAGGCTATTTAAATCCCAATTCACAATCACACTCGTATCAAGGAAACTTAATTATCTGCATTTTACCATCTTATCTCCAGCACGATTTCTCCAAACAAACAGCAGTCTGGAAACAGCCCGTAGATAATCCATCCAATCTCTGGTATCTCCGTCGGGAAAAGTCAGCGCCCCAGGCAGCGGAAGGAGATCGTGGGGGGAGCCAGGAGCACCAGATTCCCAAAGGGACCTGCTGGATGCTTGCCTGGGCATGGGGCACGTCTCTGCCCAGCCCAGGAGGAGCTGCTGCCTCTGGTTGTGGGGGGCAGAGCTTTGGGGCTCAGCAGGAGCAGGGAAAAGAGGCTCCACATCAAAGCCAACAGCACAGGGCACTGCCGTGCCAGCCAGATGTGCACAGCTGTGGGCTGAGCTGCTCCTCGGTGTGTTATCGATGCGGGAACGCCCTAAATGCATTAGGAGAAATCGCGTGTGGGTGAGCACTTGGGGAAACGGGGAATATCTGGGAAATCACACAGGTTTTTCCAGCGTTCCCTTGAATGTTCCTGCTGGATTTCGTGTTTGCCAACAGAGATTGGGCAAGAAATCTGGGCAACGGATTCCCATTCCAACAGCTCAGCAAGCGTAAGGATGGATCCTGGATCCAGCATCCCTCGTCCTTTCGTAAAGACAGGCTCTTGGACACTCCCATAAAGTCATCAAGTTCCCTGAAAGAAGTTTGGGGATTGATGAATTCCCCCAGGTGAAGCTGTTCCCACACAATAATTTTTCGCAGGCTGCATCCCAGACACATCCACCACCCTACACGGGAAGTGCTGACCTAACTCTGCCTCCAAGGCCTGGTCCATCCGTGGCCAAACTCCTCGTGATGACGGCAGTGCTAATGACTAACTCTGATAATAATTAAATGTCAAGGAGAGCTTTCCATCCAAAATGATACCAACAAGCACTGAGGAACATTCTGAGATAGAGGGAACAAATTGTGTGGAAAGTTCATCCGTGTGTCACGTTTCCTGTTTTCACACTTGCCGGAGGGATCCTGAAGGGGATGGATAAAAGTTGTGGTCCCTGGTGCCCTGAGCCCTGAGCCAAGACTGAACCCACCCCGCACAGACATTGCACAACCCTCTCACTCTGGTCACCTCAGGCTCCCTCCGCAGCACTGGGAGAGCTCTTTGCATCTCCAGTGGGCACTGCTTAAGACCTTAATTACTCCCTAAGATCTTAATTAATCCCTGGAGGTGTTCACCTGCATTCCTCCACTACAGAGGGAGCCAAGTTCTACTTGAGGCATCCCATGCAGTGAAATGCCTAAAGAAGTGTGGGACGAATCCACAGGAGCACAGAACTGTGCAGTGAATTCTGTGAGTTGCCCAAGTCTGGGGCCTTTCCCTGCTGGAATTTCCACGGCAGTTGTCTCAGCAGAAAAGTGGCACTGAAGCCATGAAATCCCCTGGCAGAGGGGGGAAATGGTGCTCCTTCCCAACACTGCCCGAATTCACTTGGGATTTATCCCTCTGAAACAGCTCCCTTGCTCCAAAACAGCAGATTGACCCTTTCCATCGTACTGGGATGGCACAGGGGAGGAAACCCACACAGAATTCCCTGGCACAGGGTCTGAGCTGCCACAGAACCAGCTGGAAACAGGGGAGAGGCAAATCCTTGATAAGTTCATTCATTAAGTTTTCTGCAGAGGCCATGTCCCAGTGCCAGACCCTCCCGTGGTGGCTGCAGGATCCCAAGACCATTCCCGCTTTCCTTTGCCCATTCCAGCCACTCTGTCCCTCATTTTCACCCTCTGCTGCTTCAGTCAGACCTGGCAGAGGCCACAGAACCCTTTGGGTTGGAAAAGACCTCCAAGATCATCAACTTTCAATTGATCAATCAGCTCAGCTATTCCCCCAATGAAATATCTCTGAACTTGATCTTCTGCTGCATTTATCCTCCAAGATCCTTGTGCTCCCTCCTCCATCCTGTGGATGAGATCCAGCTGGGTGCTGAGCTCCCCTGAACCCACCGGAAACCATTCCCAGCCCGGTGTCTCCCAGGGGCTGGGCAGATCTGGGCTTTTGGGCTCTCTGGAAGATCCCAGTTGTCCCCTGTCCACGTGAGCCTTTTGGTGGGATTGCTGCACCCTGGGAATTGCTGGGCTCTGCTCTACCTGGGGCATGGCAGGGTGCCAGGGTCAGAAGTTTCCTCCTCCCTGAACTGTTGCTCCCATCTCCAAGGAAAATACCCTTTTTTATGTGCTAGACCCAGCGTCTCATTCCAAACGTAACAAATTAAAGTGTATGGAAGTTTGAAAATACCCTAAATGCTAGGATAAGCAAAACTATAAAAAGCTGAACGCCACAAATCAGGGACTGTGCTGGAATAGGAGACTTCAAGGGAACCTGCAAAATCTGGGATTGTCTGGGCCAGGGGACTGTGATTCCTTCAGGTTGATACTCCCTGGCATTAATTAATGAACTGGGAACAAGCAGGAGTAGATTCTGATTTCTGCTGTTGTTGACAGACTTGGTCACGGTTTCTGCTGGCTTTTTTTTTTGGTTTGTCTGAGCTCTGTATTCCCAGAATGCATTTTAAAATAGTCCCTGCCGTGAAAATGTTCTTCAGGACTTCCAAAAAAGTTCATTATAGTGAATTCAGGTTGTTTGCTTCTTCGCTGCTCACCCAAAAAGTCCTTTTTTTTTTTTTTTTTTTTTTTTCCCCTCCCCCCCAAAAAAATCTTTTTTTTTTTTTTTTTTTTTTTTTCCTGGTGAGTTTGCTCTCAGAGCTGGTGCCAAAACGATCTGCAGGGTTTGCCACTAAAAACGCAGCCTCCTGAATCCCAGGCTGCAGTTTGCACAGTAATTTATGTCAGGGTGGAAAGCACATTTTCCCATGCAGAGAGGGACAAAGGAACATCTTTACAAAACACTGAGTGCGTTTTTATGTGTGTGAGAGAGGCACAGAACTGCTCCCTTAGCGTTCCTGCTGGGATTCGTGGCACAGGGATCCAAACCACGGCAACTTGTCCTTGTGATGGACCCAGGGCACCCCAGTCCTCACTAAATATTGCTCCTGTTTCATCCCATTTGCAGATCGTTGATTTTTCACTTCTTTCACACTGCCTTGTAGTTCTGTCGTACAATTCCTGACAGAAACAGCCCAAATTTGTCATGGGAATCAACAAAATTGTAAAAGGTGCACCGTTACTGCCTCTGGATTTCTACAAAACTGAGTACTCTGCACCCACAGCCAGTATTGGAGACACTGAACAACCCTCCAAGTTCACCCTCTCTTCCCCCAGCAATGAATTTACCGAATATTTCGTGTTTGAAACCCTATTCTATACAAAAAAAAAGAATGTTGAGTGAAATGAGTCATAAACTGATGATTAAAAACTTAAGATTTTATCGTTTTGGGTTGGAAGGGACCTTAAAGACCATCTTGTTCCAATCCCAGTGTTTGGGGGATGTTTTGTCCCTTCGCAGAGGTTCCTCTTTTCTGTGCAACACCTGGCACAGAGATCAGCCCTGAGAGGCACCAGGTGAATAAGTGACCCCTGCAGAGCCCCAGGTCTCAGTGGCTCCTCTGTTTCACAGCCTGAAAGACCTTCACACCCATCCAATGCACTCAACAGCAACCAGGGTGTCTGGGAGGGAATTGGAGTCCCCCCTCCAGCTTTGTCTCTAGTTTCAGAATCATGGAATGGTTCTGGTTGGAAAAGGCTTCTGAGATCATCCAGTCCAACCATCAACCAGCTCCAGCACCGTGTTCACCCCTGACCACATCCTCAAGTGCCACATCCTCTTCCAGGTGACTCCACCACTGTCCCTGGCAGCCTGTGCCAGGGCTGGGAAACCCTTTGTGTGAAGAAACCTTCCCCAATATCCAATCCAAACCTCCCCTGGAACAGCTTGAGGTTGTTCCCCCTCCTCCTGTCCCTGTTCCCTGGCAGCAGAGCCCGACCTGGGGCTGTCCCCTCCTGTCACAGGGAGTTGTGCAGAGCCAGAAATTCCCCCCTTTTCCCCAGGCTGAGCCCCTTCCCCAGCTCCCTCAGCTGCTCTTCCCTCATGCCGTGATCTCCCTTTGCAAAGAGGGATCACCAGGTAAAATTTAGTTGATGAGACAGGGAAATACTGAGCTGGTGTTGGAAACAGGGGAGGAGAACCAAGTGCTGCACAGGGAACACGTCAGAAGGAGTGAGGCACCAAATCACCGTGTCCTCGTATGCTTTCATTAGATATCATTCGGTAATTGGTGCTGGGAACGTAAAACTAGAACAATTGGGGAAGCATAAAAGAAAAAAAAAACAACAAAAAAAAACCCAGGACAAAAAAACCCAAAGGGAAAATCAGAAGTCGGAATTTTAAACAGGAAAAGCATGGCGTCGGAACGGGCGGAAGATAACAGAGTGCTCTGCTGAACACACAAACAAACAAAAAATAACAGAGACAAACTGGCAAAACATTCCTCTGGCTGACTGAACCGCCGCTCCTCTCACTCACGGGTCCCCAACCAACGCTGTCACTGCTCCAGCATCCTTCCCTGCAGATAAAGCCGAGGGGAGGGGATCCCTCCGCTCCTACAGGACTCGGTAACAGCACAGCAATGAGGGAAATGTCAAGAGCAACATGAGTAATAGTTCCCCTCCCGTTAAATGAGGACAACACCTCTGACCTCCCCCTGAGGTACTCTCGGGCTGATTAGTAAAGGTTCTAGATAAGGGTGGGACGCTGTTCCTGCTCCCACGGAGCCAGGCTTTCCCTTTAAACCCCGGGGATCGAACAAACCAGGTGCCTCATCCCTCTCCCAGGTTGGAAAGCCAACCCCAGCAGGGCTCCCTCCCCTCCCAGCCCTGCTGCACGGGCTGAAGAGCCAAATGCCACCAGGGAGAAGCCACAGGCCTGTCCCTGCTCCTCCCATGGTCCGTGCCGTGCTCCCTCCAGCGCAGCACACACGGGGCTGTGTCCCCAAAGGCTCCTCCTGCCCCTTAAATCCTCCTTCTCCCCCACCCTGGATTGTCCAAGAGACCTCCCAGCTCTTCCCTCGGCACAGCGATGGCAGCTCACAACTTCTGGGGGAAGCGAGAGACGCCAGGGAAAGAGCTGATGGCCATGACTGCGCATATAATTAAAGTCTGGGTTCTTTAAAACACTAAAATCATCTGGAGACCTCAGCAAACGGCCCCGGAGCCGTGAATAGCAACCTTCAGATCCACAGCCCTGCTGAGAGCCCTCGAGCAGGGATGGGGACAGAGCCCGGGATCTCCTGGGGAATGTGGAGTTCATTCCAGTTGTTCTAATTGTTCCTCACACCCTTTCCCAAATAGCGCCGCATTCTCAGGAGATGAGGAGAGGATGGCTGTTTATACCCCCGCGATAACTAAACAGTGCTGGAGGATTATCTTATCTCCCCATCAGGATTCAAATGCGGAGGGTTCCTTTGTAAAGCCCAAACGAGCCCCCTGGAAGTTTTCCCGAACATTGTTTTTACACATTATTTTATCCAAGGAAGTGAAAGGTCTCCCTTCAAAGAATGGGAAACGGATCACTTTTTTTTTTTTTTTGTTTTCAGATCTCCGCGAGAAATCATCCCAAGTGGAGAAATCAGTGGAGAGCTGAGGGGCCTCTCTGCTGTCCAGGCAGTTCAGAGAGTTGCCATCGATCACTCACCTGATGGGAATGATGTGAAACCAAAACCTGGCACAGGGAGAGGGGATCAACCTGTCCTTGGTGTGGAAAGCCTTGGCTGACGGCACCTGAACAAAATTCGCCTCAAAAACCTTTGCTCCACATTTCCATTTCACCCCTTTGCCTCCCCTGCAAGACTGTGCATCGTATTAATTTGAGAAAAAAAAATTAAGAGTATCCAGGAAGGATCATAAGGGAACTGAGGCTTTAGAATGGTGATGGATAATTATTAGGAATAAATAGTCCCTGCCCTATATACAGCTCATTAAAAGAGCAGCTCACCAAGTCCTTTCAGTCTCCTGTAATTTCCTTATCTCCACAGTTTAGGTAGGGAGGAGATGCCTGAAGAGATGCCATCCCCTGCCCGATATCATACAAAAACCTGTCTGAGAACGGGCAACCAGAGTTTTTGGGAGAATCCAACCTTTCTCCAACTGAACCATCACCAGGGAACATCATGCACAAAACTGGGCTTCACTTTTTTTTTTTTTTTTAATAAAAAGAAGGAAAACAATAACAGAAAAATGACCACTGCCACCAACTTCTGAGTTGTGAGGGGACCGATTTTTCCAGAGGGGCAATAATTGACCAGTGTCCATCCTACTGCTTTTCCACAGACTCCTATCCTTACTGCCACCTTAGAAAATTGAGCGTTTTCTGGATGTCTCTCAGAAGAACTGAGAAACATGGGGGAAGGAAAAAAAAAAGGAAGAAAAAAAAAGCATAACTATAATGACCAAGAAACAGGAAAAGCCATTATATAGAGCAATAAAAAGACTGCTTCCCCCCCTTGCTCAAAACACGATCGTATTATCTTAGCAACCAGCACAGCCAAGCCGATTTTACCACAGGAATTGCAGAACCATTCCTAAAGAAACGGGAAGGGGAAAACATTTATCCCTTTCTATATTTTATGACGTGAGAGGCTGATAGGGTTTGCTGAAGCCGAGGCTGCACGTATAGAGCCAGGGTGGGTTTCACACTCATTGTTTTTGCTTTTTGCTGCCCACACGCCGCAGGGCGAGGTAGTTTCCTACTGCTGGTGCTGGAAGGGCCTGGAACCATAATAGTCTCTCTGTAACATTCCCCAAAGTTGACATGTTTGGTGCCTGTTTTGTCAAGCAAACCTCTGCAATCTCCTTCAGAGCTGTCTAGGGTGCTCTAAATTAGTCAGTTGTTCTTGCGCTCGGGACTCGCTGCCCGGGTTAATAAAAAGCCCTTCAGGAGAAATGTATATGCATTAAAAAAAAAAAAAAAGAAAAAAGCTCCCAGAAAAGCCTTTCTTGCTATACATAAAGAGTGCACTCAGATCCAACCCCTTGGAAATGCTCTGCAGTGCTCACATTCCAGAACCTGGGAAGGGTTAAAGTTGGATTTACAACCCTTTCGGAGGAGCAATTACCCAGCGCTGCAATTTGATGGTAATTCCAGAAAGAGCATCTCTGAACAAGACAGGCATGTCGGCAGAGCCACGCACAGGAAGCTCTTCAGGCAAAACATTACATAGGCTCTTAATTAGGGTCATTGACTCCTCTGCAGAGCGATCTTATCACGGCTGGAGAGGCAGAGTCAGCACTCTGCCACCCTGCCCTGGAAGGATGGGATGGGGATCCAGCAGGGATGGGGATCCATCAGGGATGGAGAACCAGAGTCAGAACTCTGCCACCCTGCCCTGGAAAGCTGGGATGGGATGGGATGGGGTGGGGTGGGATGGGGTGAGATGGGATGGAGATCCAGCAGGGATGGAGAACCAGAGTCAGAACTCTGCCACCCTGCCCTGGAAAGCTGGGATGGGATGGGATGGGGTGGGGTGGGATGGGGTGAGATGGGATGGAGATCCAGCAGGGATGGAGAACCAGAGTCAGAACTCTGCCACCCTGCCCTGGAAGGATGGGATGGGGATCCAGCAGGGATGGGGATCCATCAGGGATGGAGAACCAGAGTCAGAACTCTGCCACCCTGCCCTGGAAAGCTGGGATGGGATGGGATGGGGTGGGATGGGATGGGGATCCAGCAGGGATGGGGATCCATCAGGGATGGAGAACCAGAGTCAGAACTCTGCCACCCTGCCCTGGAAAGCTGGGATGGGGATCCAGCAGAGCTGCATGGACAACCACTGTGCAGTGCACACAGCTTTGCTCTTGCCTGTGAACTCCAGCAGGCTGCTGAAAAGCTCAAGTGACAAACGTGGCAGGAGGAGCTTTCAGACTCCTGAACAAACCTCTGTTTTCACTGCGGTTCTGCCCTTTTATTTCCCTGCAAGATTTCTCGTCATGGAGGGCTTCATAAAACATCACCACACAGCTGAAATGTGGGGCCCAGGGTACCTGACAGTTCTCAAGCAAGTCTAAGCCCTAATTGCAGCGACTGGCCTGCTGAATGCTTAAAATCTGAATAATGAATCACTTATCTTTGCTGTTGAGGCAGAAATGTATTAGGCATTACTAGCTCCAGCCTCAGATTCCTTGACTGGGTTCCAGCTGTAAACATTCAACAGGAAGAGGTTAATTTTTTTGATTCAGTTAATATAAATACTGAAAGGTTCCTTACTCCACTGTCCCACATCACTGCAACATACATTCTGTAATTAGAAGCATATTTTTGTGATTTCAAGGTATATTTTGCCAAACCAACAAAAAAGCATCGAACTCCGACATTTCTGCCAAAAATACCCACTGTGTAATTTATGCCAAATCAACAAAAGTCTTCTTTTGTCCTTCCCAAACCACACTAAAGAGCAGCCTGTTGAGGAGTCCAAATGTTAAAGTTCAAAAAAAAAAAAGCCCTCTATTACACAGGGTGCAAGATAGGGAGGAGAGGCAAAGCCGTGGAAGGAGCATCTCTGTCTGCCAGGAACGGGATCTCTCCTTCACTCTGTTTATTCCCCCCCTCCACCCCACGCACACTTCTCCCTCTTTTTTTTCCCTCCCCTCCCATTTTCCTAAAGCCTTCTCAGCATCTGGAATGTGTAGGCAGGCATCCATGTGTTTGCAGTAAACTTTGAAAGCGCAGCCAACGAGGACCACATGGGCAGGTAGCCCTGCAAAAGCCAACCTGGCTTTTGGGGGGCTGCTTGGCCAGGAATGTCCCCAAAACTGTGGGACACGGCTAAATTGTGAGCAATGCCATGAGGGGGGAAAAAAAAAAAATGATAAAAGAAAGAAAGAAAAAGGGAAGGGTTTTGGTGGTAATTAAGCTTTTCCTTTCCTCGACTCCAAAAAAAAAAAAAAAAAAATTAATTAGAAGTTCAAGCATTTGGTTTTAATTCAGCCTGATGCACAAATGGTTTATTTCCACACAGCGTATTTTCATAGGCTGCAGAGCAGCCTCCAACTAGGAAGCCATTACAGCCCCTGATTACAGCTTTTACATGCACTTAGAGCACTTGGGGAAGTCGTGGCAGAGCAGATTCACTCCCATTTCTCCCTGTGCACGAGGGTGGATCCACGTGCAATTAATTAGACAGGCTTGGTACAGACAATTAACAAACTTACTTTTTTTAAAAAAAATAAAAACCAGAGAAATCCAGTAGTCTTTACGTATCCAGCATTGATATTGGAAGGTGGCACCTTGCCAGGGCGCACAGCTCGGAGCAGAATTTACTTCAGACCATCTGCTGGGTCTTTAAGTGACTGCACCACGACTGGGAGTTGTCTGGATGAAGGTTGGACAATAATGCTCCAGTCTGGCCCCAGCAGAGACCCAACCCTTCGTTGTCGTGGCAACCACTAATGCCAAGGGTCCGTGAAATAATAATTCCTTATTTACAGACGCATCAAGGATGCTCCAGCGCTGCTCCAAACCCGCCAAAAACCCAACAAAACCCTTTTCCACTGCAGATGTTTCCACTGCAGATGCAAACCTTGGGTGTCTGACGTGTGCTGGTGGCTGGAAGTCACTCAGAGGCGTGGAATGCCCAAGTCTGGGTGTTCCTCAGCCCATCAGAGCCCTTGGCCCCATCCTGGGAAGTGTCCAAGGCCAGGCTTGGAATGACCTGGGGTAGCTGAAGGTGGCAGTGGGAGGGATGAGGTGGGATTTAAGGTCTCTTCCAACCCAAAACATTCCAGGATTCTGTGATTCTCTGATTTGGGAACCAAGTGAAAAATGACAGGGATTTTGGAAACTGTTTTTATAATCCATTGCAAAGGATCTTTAGTGAAACAGTCCACGAGGCGGCATCTGGGGAGAGAGAGGCTTATCATCTTTCCAGCCTTTTCTGCAAAAATTTCTCATTCATTTCCTGCTGGCTACTGTCAGAGAGAGGGCACAGGACTGGCTGGGCCACATCCCAGATCCAGTCTGTGTTCCTGCATACTCAGCTTATCTGTCTGTGTCATGGAGCTGTGATTACACAGCTCGAGGGGCTAAAAATATTGCCAAAACCTTTAAAAAAGAGAGGCACAGCTCTGGTTCTTTAACTGCACCAATAAATGGAAATGACAGGGCAGATGAGCACAGGGGTGACAGAAAACCCAGTGGGACCCCACTGCTGCCTGACCTGGGCCCCAAAGGTGCCAGGGTGCCTTTCACTGTGTGTTGAGGTGGCAGAGGCTGCTGGGGGAAGCACCAGAGCCACCAGAATGAACTTCTTTTGGTGACCATTTATCAAAGCTGCATTTCTTTAGGTCTGGCATGTGTTGGCTTTGCTCTCCAGCACGGCTTTGGCAGGAAATTTCATTGGAAAGCCAGAATCTGATCTGGGGGCACATTTACCTGGCTGCAAACCCTTGACACAGCCAATGGAAGTGGGGGCACCTCCAAGGCTACGAGAGTGGCCACATGCCCCAGCTCCCTCCTGGGCACTGAGGAGCTGAGGGCAAGCACAGCCCCCAGGATCCATCCCAGGATCTGACTGCCAGGGGTGTCAGTAGCAGCCTGGGGGGGTCAGGCACGGGGCACTTGGCACAAGAGGTGGGAAAGAAGCCAGAGTCAGGCCTCTGAGTGAGTGGAATGGTGTGGGGGAGAGCCAGGGACACACATGGGGCTGGACAGCACAAAAGGGCTGCAAAGGGAATGGAGTGAGGAACCCAGGGAGAGCCTGAGCTGTCTACCGAGGTGAGAGTCCTGAAAACTTCACTGAAAAACCAGGTGAGAGCCCTGAGAGCTTCACTGAAAATCTGGTGAGAGCCCTGAGAACTTCACTGAAAATCTGGTGAGAACCCTGAGAACTTCACTGAGGAACCTGGTGAGAGCCCTGAGCCAGGTGAGATCCCTGAGTGAGGTAAGACCCCTGAGCCATTCCCCAGGAACCTGGTGAGAGCCCTGAGAACTTCACTGAAACATCCAGTGAGAGTCCTGAGAACTTCACTGAAAAACCTGGTGAGATCCCTGAGCCAGGTGAGACCCCTGAGCCATTCCCCAGGAACCAGGTGAGATCCCTGAGTGAGGTAGGACCCCTGAGCTGTTCCCCAGGAACCTGGTGAGATCCCTGAACCATTCCCCAGCCCAGCAGGCCAAGGAGAAGCAGGGGCTGCTCTTGCCCTATCACAAGCCCCACCAGGAGCCAGGAGCCCGTTCCAAGCTGCAACAGCACTCGGAGCTCTGGCAGCACTCAACTGCTGAACTCCACCAGCAGTGACCTTTCACGTTACCTCCAGGACTATTTAGACTGGCTGGGCTCCCCTGGCCCAGCAGCAATCCCACAGACTCCATCTGCCCACTCCAGAGGAGAGTTATGGCCTGTGCTGCCGGTGCAGCCTCTTGGGTTTGTTTTTTTTCTTGCAATCTTGACTTCATCCCAGCGAGGGCTCCTGTCTCGAACCGGCCGCTGTCAAAACAACTCCAGCGGGGAGATAAGGGAGAGAGGACTTTGAAGAGGCTCCTTCCTGCAAGCTGCTCACTATCTCCCCAAGACGTTTGTCAGCGTCCCCTAGGAAGGGCAGCAGACTTGGGGAAGGCAGGAACCATTCCCCCTCCCAAGCCCCAGTCACATCACAGCCCAGTATTTAAAATGGCTCGTGAACCCCAGATAAAAAAGCAGGCGATTAGTGTCTAGAAGCAACCTCTGTTTTCTATCACCAGAGGCGGCCGTTTCCCAGCAGGACAGATATTCATTCACGGAGGGACAAATATTTCTGTCCATTTTTCCCAGCTTTCTTGCTTCTCTGCTCTTCCCAGCCACCTTTCTCCTGATTTAAATTAGGCTGTGGCTTTGGAGCATGCCCAAATCCACCCCCAAGAGAAAATAAGATTAGAAAAGGGATGTGATTCATTTGGTAGTTTCCCTTTTCTTACATCTTGCTTGGAGTGAAGCATCACTGGACGAAAGCTCATGAAAATCTGGTTCTTCACAAGAGGACACGATGCAAGGCTGCTTCTGGCCGGGCTGTTGGTCACTGCTGCCTCCACGGCACAGCATGGATGGAATTCCCTCTGTTCCTCATCCCAAAGCCATCCCACAGGGGATCATGCCCAAAATGAACCAGTCACTGCCATCAGGGAGGAATTCTCCCTTTGGCTGGGCTGGGCTGGTCATTGCTGCCTCTTGGCCGTTGTTTGGAGCATTAATCAATGGCTCTGAGCCTGCTGAGGGTTTGGTGGGTTTTTTGCACCAGCAAACCACAGACTTTCAGTACCAATTTCCAGGTTTAACCCTGTGGAAGAAGGAGATTTGCAAACGTTTCCATCTGAGTTTTGTGGGCAGCTGATGAGGAGCATGAGCCCACAAACAACGCTGAACTCTGCGCTCTCAGTCACTCCTCGCTGTTGGATTATTTGATGGGCTTTAGCTGCAAAGTCTCCCTTTACACCTGCCCCAAGATGGGGTAAGAGCAGTGCTGGGCAAGCCACATTCCCTTGGGAAAACCAGGCTCTTTTCCAAGGACTCCCTGCTTGGGAGAGAAGGTGCCTTGGACCTTCACTGAACACCCCCCAGGACAGCAGCTCCCAACCCCACCCCAAAGGCCCCAGCACCGAGCAAACCCCAAACACATTTTCTGCTCCAGTAAAGGTGTCCCTGCCCACGGAGGGAGGTTGGAGCAGGATGATCCTTCAGGTCCCTTCCAACTCAAACCCTTCTGGGCTTCTGGGCAGCCCGTGGAGCAGAACTGCGCCGCAGCCTTTCGGGATGCCTGGCTGCAAGCCGGGCTGGGTCAGGGTGAGCAGCGAGCAGGGACAGGATGGAGGGGTCGCAGCCCCCGAGCCCAGCCCGGCTCCACAGCCCCGCTCCCGTTTCCTGCAGCTTCCCCGCAGCACAGCCACGGCTGAGCTCTCATTGTAAAACGGGCAAACAAAACACAACACTTCGAGCTATTTGCCTAAAAAAATAATAATAATAAAAAAAAAAAATCCCGAAGTCTGCGAAGCAAAAAAGGGCTCCAGCGCGGAGCGACTTTCTCTGCCCAGCCCATTGTTAGCGGAGGCGGCCGTCCCTTTCCCATGCCAGAGAGATTTGCCTGGTGCCGGCCAGTTCTTTATCCCACTGCGCAATTAATACAGCTTCCCCCAGATAAACAGCCGCTTGTTTAACTATGTCTCCTGATAGGTCCCAGCAAGGCTTGATAACATGGATGGTCGGATGTTGTCAGGACGAAGGAGTCAGACATGCTGGCAGCAACCTTTTCCCTTTCAAAGCACACATGTTTAGAAAAGAAAGGGGCTGCGCCTGTTCGCGGCACAGCCACCGAAATCTCGCCGTGGCATCAAACGAGGCAGGGCCGGGAGCTGCTCCCTCGCAGGAGCCAGGCTGCTCCCGGCGCTGGCAGCCAGCTCCCGCAGTGTCAGGACCCCTCCTCAGCCCCTTCCCGTTAGGATGTGTGGAAATTAAAATCCACCGGTTCAAATTCGCACGTTATGGTTTCTGCTATGCTTTAGAAGAAGCAGCAGCGGCGGAATAAAAATTTAAAAGTAATGGTTGTTTTTAATTTCCCCTCTGGTTTTGTCCCCCCGGCACGATTTTATGTCAGCTCTCCAAAGGTCTCTTTCTGCTGGTCACGAGGCCCAGGTTCTTAATTTAGCAACTTTTTAAACTTTATCTCAAAGCCCTTTGATTGGATTGTGCAAGAACCTCAGCAGTCATTAAAAATAAACTAATTATGTTTGGTGAGGTTGGGGATCAGGACAGCGACAATGCCACGGGAGTGGCAACACTCCCAAGGAAATGATCCCTTTATGGATCAGGACTGCACCCACCACCCACATCCCTGGTTTTTGAGGTGCACCCTGGCTCCCCCAAGGGATGGATTTGGGGGTGCTGAGGGTCACCCCCACACGATGCTTGTCCCACTGCAAAAGGATGGCATGGAGACACCCAGCCAGGAGTTTGCATGGGAATTTCCAGGATCACAAACAGGATTTGAGGGCACCTCACTGATGCTGCTTTGGGGCCTCTCCTTGCAGCCACTCCAGAGGTCTCCTACTCCTCTGGGATTCCACCAAGCCAGAGGCTGGGTTATCTCCACTGCTCCCAGCACTCCTATCTCCCAGCTCATCCTCTTCCCCTCTGAACAAATCCCTTCCTTTCCCATCTCTCTCTTGGAAAGCACCCTGTTTTCCACGTTCCCTCTTTCCTTCCTTCTTGCTGAGCTGCAGACTCTGTTCCCCAAAGCATCAGCCCCTTATCTGGGGCAGGAACCCAGCCCTGGTGCTGCCACGATTTGATGTTCCCACCCTGGCCCCTCTCCAGCCCCCCTGTGGGAGTCAGTGGCAGCCTGGCTGTGGTGGCCATGTGCTAATGCACTCCCTGATTCAGAAAGGAGAGAAAAAAAGTACCAGAGTGCAAATCACGCACCTTAGGAGAGCAGACTTCAGCTTTTTTAGGAAAAGAGGAGATGGGGCTGCTTGGGAGTCACAAGAGTCCAGAAAAGCTTGTAGGTCTTGAAGCACAGAATCCTGCAAGCATGAGATTATTCAGTTCTCATCTTCAGGAAGAAAAACACATCTCCCTGCACTGGCTTAGCTCATCAGACACTTCACAGAGATCTCTGGAGCAGGAAAGAAATCAGTGTACGGGGGATTGAGGCAAAAACAGGCTCCAAGGCGAGCTGTCCGTGGCATTGGAGTGGCATTTATGGATAATGTTAGAAAACACCCTCCCAGCTCTCCCAGTCACACTGGGACATGTTTTGAAGTGGCAGCTCACTGGTGCTCTGATGGGACACCCCAGGTGGGGTAACCTGAGCCTGCAGAGGAGCAGCAGAGCAGCTCCTGGGGTCAGCTCAGGTCTGCAGTGCAATGTGAGGGAGCTCCAGGCATTGCTGGAGCAGCAGCAGAGCACGAAACCCTCCCAAACCACCCCAGACCCCAATTACAGGGGTAGGGCTCGCTTCAAACTGGCCTCAGGCAAACCCAGGCAGGTTTATTAAAATAATAAACCCCCGGCGTCTCAAGCAGCAAAATACAGGGCAGGAGGATCAGATAAAAGGGGAGCTCTGTGCAGGGACCGGGTGAGCCAAAGGAAGGCTCCAAACCCTCCCTGTGGAAAGATCAGTCCATGGCACCAGGAGTTAACCCTGGGACAGGTTCCTCTCCATCGTGGTCACAGTCGTGCTGGCACCTTTCCCCTCGGCAGGCAGTTTGGGTCTGGGTTGCTTCAAAAGCTCCACTTAACAGCCAGATTAAACAGGTTCACATCTGCAGTTTGCAAACCACAGGGGCAGCGGCACAAGCAATGAAATTCGGTGCTTTCTGAATGAAAGCACCAAGTGACCTCTGTGGGACCGTGTTCCCTGGTGGCAGAACAGGGCAGGAATGGCTCTGCTTTGCAGCCAGCACCGGGGGACTGCACCCACTGTGCCTCAAGGGCATCACCTCCCGTTTATTTAAAAAGGTACTGATCCTTCAGAAGAAGTTAGGGGCAGGTTTGGAGAGGAAATGGCATCGGGAGGGCTGAGATGCCTTGTGCCAACTTGTCTGGAGTTTTCTCCCTTAGCTCTACCCTGTGACCAACCGCTGAGGTGCCATTGGAGGGGATCAGGGCTGCACAGGAGGCGTCACAACCACGTCCAGCCGACATCAGAGGACACTGGAGACCCCCAAGTGTCACCCCTGGAGGCAGATCAGCAGGGCAGGGCACCTTTCCCTGAGCTCCCACTGAACACAAAACCCGCTGCTGCCAAATGCACTTCGCCCTGCCCTTCTATCTGGAGCAGACTGGACCATAAATGAGCTGCTCAGGAATTACAGCAGTGCTTTTGAAAGGTGAGAGATAAGCTCTGTGACCCAGAACTCCAGGAGTCATTGGCCTGATGATGCTTTTTGGGAAGGGCTGTGGGGCTGGGTTGTTTGGGCAGACCGTGATGACCCACACAGATCCTGAGGGGTCTGATCTGCTCACACCAGACCCACAAAGTCACAGCTTTTCCACACCAGAAAAGCTCTCCCCTTCCACTCCATCACCCACTGCCATGAAGGTGGAGGCACCTGAGGGCAGCACCCACAGAATCCACATTTAGAATCACATCCCATTTTCATTCGTGCTCTGCCCCTTGCTGTGGAACTCATGGTTCATTTCTCAGCAGGTTCTTGCACAACCCACGTCTCCTGCCACGCTGCATGGACAGAGTGGAGTATCACTTAAGCAAAGAGCAAATTATAGATCGGCTGTGGCTGGCTTTCCCAAAGTGCCAGCAAGGTTTGGCATCCCGAGGTGTCAGCCAAGCAATCCACCCTGAGGCAGCCTCAGCCTCACTCCACAGCTCCAGAGCAGGCAGAGGAGCAGCTCCAGAGGGAAGAGCCAGGGTGACAAACAGAGCTCCCAACCCAGACCGTGCTGACATCCGAAATGCTGTGGAGAGGAGCCCTTGGTTCCCTGGAAACCCGAGGGATGAACTGAGATTCCCTTTTTTCGGCAAAGCAAAGCTACAGCAGAGTTGACCCAGGGTATTTAATGCAACAGGATTCATTCATTCATTCATTCAGCCAAACCCTCCAGCCTGCCCTCCCCGGGCTGCCCATCACTTCACACCGTTGATATTACAAACACGACACAGAAATTACCAATCTTCCCAAGCACCTGGGCCGTGTTCTCCCCTCCCTACAGAAACCGCTGCACTCACACCCTCCCCTCCTGCTCTGCTCACCCCACAGAGCAAAACATCTCTTAATGAGGCCCTGAGCTCCCCCTGAAATATCTTCACTGGAGGACTGGAGCTGCTCAATGGAGACTGGCACGAGGCATCCTCCTCCTCCTCCTCCTCCTCGGGAGCGTATTTACGAGGAAGTCATTACGAGGGAGGCGGGGAAGAGGGGCTGGGGACGCTGAGAGGGCCCTTTCATTGATCAGATTATTTTTAGAAAACAAATTTCCCTTAATGGGTTTACGGTTTCAGCGAGAAGAGGCAGCTGGTGCCAATGTTTACAACTCTGAGTCACGTCACAGAACGTCGGAGGCAGTGGAAAGTCTTATGAGCCCTTGGACAATGGTCCCACTGAGCAGAGCTGTCCGGGCTCGCTGCGATGTCAGGCTGGGCTGCAGGGAGCCAAACTTGCCAGGGAACAGCACCAGGCACCCTCCTGTGGCACTGGGAGCAGGCCCTGGGGCAGCTGCATGCCTCTGACACCCCCTGATCCCGGGCAGAGAGGGTGGGAAAGAGGGACAGTGACATTCCAAGGGCTGATGTGCTCCTGGAGGCAAGCTCGTGTTTTTCTGATGATGTAAATTCCACTTTCATGTCACAGGAAGTGATTTTTTTTTTCACCTTGGCCATGCTGGGATGTTTTCTGTAAATGCTTTGGTGTCTTTCACCGACACAAAATCCAAGTGGATTTTGGGTGGACCATGAGGACCTACACAGACACTGAGGGGTCTGATCTGCTCACACCAGACCCACAAAGTCTACACCAGAAAAGCTCTCCCCTTCCACTCCATCACCCACTGCCATGAAGGTGGAGGCACCTCAGGGCAGCATCCACAGAGGCACGTGGCTCCTGGAGGCAAGCTCATGATTTTCTGATGATGTAAACTCCATTTCCATGTCACAATAAGTGATTTTTTTCACCTTGGCCATGCTGGGATGTTTGCTGTAAATGCTTTGGTGTCTTGCAGCAACACAAAATCCAAGAGCTGTGGGCTCTGGGGACACAACTGCCTCCGTGTCCTGCAAGAGGGAGGACGGGAGAGTGAGCAGGGATGTCCTGCAGGGCTGTTTTACCTACAGAGTGAACTTCTGAGGCAAATCCCCCGGTTCTTTCCCACTGCCACACGTGGTTGGCCTGTGAGGGCAACCTGCAGGTGTGTGAACAGATGTGAGCCCCAAATTCTGCAGCAGGTGGGCAGCAGAAGAGGCTGTGAGGACCTGCCCTGCTGTTCTGTGTTTTATCCCGTATTTTCATCTTCCCTTTTAAACTCAAGGAAGTCCAAGGTGGAAAAAAAAAAACAAAAAAAACCCCAAAAAACCAAAAACCCAACGTGGTTTTTACACATCAGAACCCTTCCTGCACTAATGCCCAGCTGAGTCATCTCATCCAGCTCCAGGGGAGTCTGCTCCTACCTCCACGTCCTGCTGGCTCCTTCCTCCTCCCCAGCAGAGCAGGGACAGCTCAGCCCTGCCAGGGCCAGGCTGGTTCCCCGGGGTCCCTCCCCTGCATGTCACAGTGTCCCCAGCTCTGGGGCTGCTCTTCTCCTCCACTCAAACACTCCCCCCTGACACAGATCTGTCCCCAGGGCAGGTCCAACAGCCCTGAGGGTCTCCAGGCTGGCACATCCCTGCCTGCACAGGAGCAGAGGGGCACAGGGAGGGACAAAGCCACATGGCCATCTTCCCAAGGAGCCCTGGTCATCTCCAAACCCCATTTCCATCAGGGATTAAGCCCCAGAAACCCAGGTCAGCCTGGTCTGGAGGACGTGCAGCACACTTTGCCTCCCTCCCATGTTTGTTTTTCTCCTGCTGAGCATCTCCAGTGAGATTTCCATCCACAAAGCAGCCGGTAAGCAACATTCAAGCAGTAAAAATCCAAGAAGCAGCTCTAAAAAAAAAAAATATTAAAATCAGCCTTGCAAAGCTTTGGTTGGGTTTGATTTTTTTTTTTTTTTCAGCACATGAATTTGGGCAAAGCTTCGTGCAATGTGCAGGGCCCGTGGCTCTGCTGGCCTTTGGTTTGGAAACAGGGGTCAGATTTTGGAACATCTTCCAAGGGCACCATTCCACTGGAAAACGTGGGCTGGTCACACCCAGCCAGCTCGCAGGATTAGGTCAACAGATACTCATTTTTCAATTGTGAAGAAAGTCAGCCTTCAGGGAGAAGTATTCCCAAAAGACTGTTCAACAAGTATGAGGGATTAACAGAAAAAATCAAGGACAGATTGGGAGAGGCCAGTTATTCCTTAGAAAAAAAAAAAAAAAAAAACAAAAAAAAAACCAGAAAGACAAAAAAGGATGCTGGCCATTGTGGAATATTGCCCCGTAATGGCACAGGGTGAGGCACTTTCAGTGGGGTTCTGCATTTTTGGGCAAGTTGAGGATCTGACTCAGATCTTTCCAAATCCTTCTGCTCACCCCAGTTGATGAGGGCATGCAAAATCCCTGAATGGACCCAAATGTCCTCAGAATCAACATCTGGCTCCAATAAGCAGCCCGATGGTCATGCTTTAACAATGTTTGTTCCAAACTAAATCTTTAACTAAACATTTTCTGAAAAGGGGTTTTGATAGCCGAGTCGCAAGAGCGAAGAGGCTGCTCGTGTTTGTTTTTACTAGAGATCCCGGTTCCCTGGGGTTTAACTCATCCTCACACATTCTTTTTGGGCCTGGAACTTGGTGAAGCAAGAGGGATCTCTGCCATTATTGCCAGGTTTTATCACGGCATCACTCTGGGGATTTTAACCTGCAAACTCCAACCTGGCACAGCTGCGGGGTAGATGTTTGTGCTCATCAAATTCGGGTTCTCCCTCCTCCGTGTCCAGGATAGGAAGGACAAAGATAACCACAGCAAGGGGAAGGTTCAGGAATAGATAATCAAGACAATTTTAGAAAGGATTATGAGGGTTAGGTAGAATTTCCATCCCACGATGCCACCTGGTCCAGTGGGTGGCCCAGGGTGGTGGGGTGGAACAAGAGGAGCCTTAAGGTCCCTTTCAACCCAAACCATTCCATGTAAAGGAAATACCAGACTCACACCTGCCAGACAATGATTGTGCCCCGTGACGGGGAGGGATGAGTGGATATTCCTTTTAGCCCACTCTGTGACGCTGCCCTGAGGACGAGAGCAGAGCCACATCACCTGCACAGGGATCACCTCCACCAGCACAGGCCCAGCAGCTCCTGGACGCTGCACAGGAGACCTCCAGTCGCCTTCACCCCCACGGCTCCAAGACCAAACTCCGAGCACGAGGCCAAATTCTCCTCTGGACAACTCCTGGTGGGCACAGGGCACAGGGGAGGCAGCTGCAGCCCGTCTCAGGCAGGGAAGGAGCTGTCTGCCAGGCTCGGAGCCTCTGTGAGCCCCTCGGAGCGGGGAGGGCTGTCCGGGGAGCGTGCAGGGACTCGCAGGCAGCCAGCCCCGGGGATCCGTGTCTGGCCGCGGCGGTGACTCAGCCGCTGCTCCTCTCTGCATCACGGGGCACCAGTGCTCCCCTGGCTTCCCAAAGCGCTGCCAGACTGACTGAAAACATGAAAGAATGGCTAATTCTAAAGAGGCTGCTGAAAGTCCTGTCTTTGCCTGCATGTGCTGTCATCAAAGGACGTGGAAAGAAATCGTGAGCGCGGGGCAGGGTCGGAGCCTGGCTCCTCACCTGTCCTGCTCCAATCCCTTCAGCTTTGGGGTGCTCAGGCTGGTGGCACCTGGGCACCTCCTCCTCCTCCTGGCAACGCTGTTTTAGCCATCATAGCTGGCCCAGGAGAGGCAGAGACAGCAAATCACACTGATTTCCTGAATTTACTGATATTAAAAGTTATAAAAACTCCTCTTAGGATGCCACAGCGCTCATTTGACTTCCCCAATTCCATATTTTGCTTCCTCCAGCTACCAAATGCAGCCCTAAAGTTGGGTTTAGGACCTCCTGTGATTTACACCTCAGCCCCAGTGCAAGGGGATCCAGGGTGAGATCCCGGGGATCCAGCCAGGACGGTATCCACAGGTAACACCGCACGCTCCCTGCCAACCTTGATTTGCAATTTTTTTTTGTGTTAAATTGTCCCTTTCCCATTCAAGAGCCGTTTCCTGGCTTTGCTGGCAGAAAGGAAGGACACTGCAAAGTGCAGCTGCGGAGTCTGATTCCCATTTAGCACCGAGGGCCCCTTTACCCAGCTCCAGCTCCACGGAAAGGCTTAAATGCAAATGGGAACCAGGCCCTTGGAGGGCTCACTTTGAACAGGTTCTATTCTTACCACTTTAAACAAACTTTTAGGAGAGGGGAGCAACTGAGCTCTAACCAGTCCAATATGGCAGGGGCTGATGGTTTAGGCCTGATCTTTTCCTTGTCCCAGCCTTCCCAACACCCTGGGCACTGCTGGACAAGAGCTGATGAAGGGTCAGGGTCAGGCAGCAAAACAGAAACCTTTTTTTTTTTTTCACTGAATAAATACAAAGATACTGTATATGAACAAAAAAACGAAGCGTGTTCCGCAGAGGATTTTAAAGCTTCCAAAAATATTCCCTCAGCCCTTGCCAAAGGTAATACAGCCAGACTTTCCATGGAAAGCATCATTGTGCACGGCGAGGTTCAAGGAGGTCGCTCTGCTTGAAGTGCACAAACAGCCAGCGCCCTGTCCCATCCCTCCTCTCCACACACACACTCTCTGCCACCAGGAACAAGTGCCCTTTTTTTTTTTTTCCTTTTAAAAAAAAAAAAAGGAAAGAAAACAACTTTCTTCCCTCAAAGGTGGTATAGAATCCACCCTGGCTGGGCAGCAGTAGCAGCTACAGCTTGTATTTACAAGCAGCCCCCTTAAGAGGGCTTGGACGGCCGTTTATAGAACACCCCGACACCAACAGGTTTGCTCAGGGGGTTCTGTATTTTCGGAGGCTTTTCTAAGCCCTGCTTTCTTCCCCGTGCCCAAAAGCAGTGGCTGTAACAGATCCTGCACGAAGGAGGTGGGAACCTGGCTGCTGAGAGGTTCCTGTAACACAGGCATTGCTCCACGCTTCTTGGAGGGCTGGAAAATAACCTTCTTTTCTACCAGTTGCTGCCTTCCACCTAATTATCCTCAAAGCTTTGACTTGTAAACACCTGACCTAATTCTTTCCACGGGCAGTTTTTAATAAGAGAAATTCTTCAAAAGTGTCTTTATGATGCATCACACCACGGTACCTTGTAAATAAGCCGTGGGCCAGCCGAGCCTTTCGCGGGGGGAAACAAGGCAGAGACACTTAGTCACTGAATATTCAGCTTTAGGGAGAGGCACCGCGGTGAGGTCAGCCCAGCTCAGCACTGGAGTGTCTTCCCCGTGGGTCCCTTCCAGCTCAAGGGGGTTGTGTGATTCTGTGATCTGAAATTCCACATCCGAGCCCCGCAGAGGAAGGAAGGCCCTCAGATCTTGTCCTGAGAACAGCGCCGTGCCCGTGTGGATTTCCTTTCACTTTTGGATCGCAGAGCTGTCTATAAATACCAAGCTGCAGGATTTACTCAACGCTTAGGTAGAGGTGGGGGTTTGTAAAGAGAAAGTCAGCACTTGCTGAGCTTCCTTCTCTCAGCACCCCGTGCTGGGCACATCACAGCACAGAATCAGCTGTCCCTAATTCCTGATTCCTGCTCCACGTGGCAAAACCTGGGAGCCTCTCCAGGGGATCAGCAGGTTCCCCCTGGAGCACCACCACGTGCTGGGGGAAAAGCTGGGAGAGGAGCCCTGACCTCCCCAGTTCCCCACCTCATCCTCCATCCTGTGCCTTCTCCTGGCAACCCAGAGCAGAGCTGATTTTGCAAATCCTCCCCTATTTGCATTTTGGATTTGTATATATTTGTATATGGCCGTGCCCAAACCTGAAGTTGTTCTGGCAGCACAAATGCACCTAAATCTGTGAATACGCCTAAATTTGGGATGCACCTAAATCTGTGATACACCTAAATCTGTGAATATGCCTAAATTTGTAATCCACCTGAATTTGTGACACATCTAAATCTGAGATACACCTAAATCTGTGATACATCTAAATGTGTGACACACTTAAATTTGTGAATACACCTAAATCTGTGTTACACCTAAATTTGTGATACACCTAAATTTGGGATACTCCTAAATCTGTGATACACCTAAATGTGTGATAGACCTAAATGTGTGATGCACCCAAATCTGTGATACACCTAAATCTGATACACCAAAATTTGGGATACCCCTAAATTTGGGATACCCCTAAATTTGGGATACCCCTAAATTTTTGATACACCTAACTTTGTGATACACCTAAATCTGATACACCTAAATCTGATACATCTAAATTTGTGATACCCCTAAATCTGTGATACCCCTAAATCTGTGATACACCTAAATCTGATACACCTAAATTTGTGATACCCCTAAATCTGTGATACCCCTAAATCTGTGTTACACCTAAATTTGTGTTACACCTAAATTTGGGATACCCCTAAATTTGTGATACCCCTAAATTTGTGATACACCTAAATCTGTGATACACCCAAATCTGATACACCTAAATTTGGGATACCCCTAAATCTGTGATACCCCTAAATTTGTGATACCCCTAAATCTGTGAATTCCCTGTGCTCAGCTGGGCTGAGCCCTGGACCAGTGACCTTTGGGGGTGACCCAGAGAGGGGGCAGAGCCCCGGGAAGCCGGAGGGGCAGGGCAGGCAGTGGGAGAGATTCCTGCTGGCTGCAGGGAGGGAGTTAAGGCACAGGCCTGCAGAAAGAGCTGCCCAAAGCACTGCAACACGAGAGAAGCTCTGCAGGCCTTTGATCTCCGAGCTGTTCTTGAACTGTCACTTTAATGATGTGTCAAAGACTAAAAGGAGTTGAGATTAAGAATACTGGAGCCTGGGGAGAGGAGAAGGCCATTTTAAGCCCGCTGGGTCTAAGCCGGGTTTCTGGAAGCTTTTAGACCCTCGCTGCACACTGTGCACCAGCCCAGAGCTGAAAAACAGGTCGGATTTTGGAAGCCCTGCGCCATAAGGATATTTTATAAGGTTTTGCCTTATAAAAAGCCTGCGTGCTCCCTGCACGGGCAGATCCCTGCCTGCTCCAGACGTGCACGTGCACGCTCTGCTCCAGCAGGTTCCCTGCACAAAAGGCTGCAGTGAGTTGTTTTCCCCAGTTTTCCCCGTGGAATGCCGTCTCCCCTTCACGGCCTGTCCCTAAAGCAACGCCACGGCTGAGCTGCAGGGCCGGGCTGGTGGCTGGAAAAGGGACAGGAATTCCCAAAGAACAGCCCCAAGTGCAGGAAACCCGGGTGGTTTTATCAGCCCAGGACTGGCAGGACATTTGGGCTCTCTGCAACTGCATATATTTCATTAATATCCCAGCCAGCTTTCATGGCATTACCATCAGGTTAATCTACTTTAGATTAATGAACTCCAGTTTCAGCCAGGCAAGCTAATTAAGATGATTTTCTTTGAACTTGTTCTAATGAATGTATTAATATCATTCAGGGCTTCTTTTTGGAGCTACAAGCATGGCCATGTTATTCCTGAGAAGAGGCCAAACATTTTTTTATTAGGGAATCATGTGCTGTGCAGAGTCTGGGACTGCCTTGCCTTTGTTTTCTCTGGGCTGCACCTTTGCAGTGGCTGCAGAGAGAGAGCAGCCACTTTTGCTTTGCAGATTTTGCTGTGGCTCCACAAGTCAGGAAAAGTTCAAGAGTGCTCTGCACATGCTCAGGGTCTGGTAAAAAAAAACAACAAAAAACTAGGAAAACTTAGAATCAACCAGCTCTTGTTCTTGAAAAACAAATTAAACAAGATTTATTTAACTACTCCTCCACCTCTATTCCAACAGAGAGATTCAAGTGCAGAATCATTGGGGTGGGAAGGGACCTTAAAGCTCGTCTCATCCCACCCAGCAGCATCTTTTCCCCAGGTAACGAGTGATAGTGATGCCCAGGGTGTCCTTGATTCCCAGGCCTGGAGAGGAATTGTTGTGTCTGACCAAAGTGGGAAAGCAGCAGCTCACACTCTATATGGAGTTTAGAATTACAGACTAAAGAATTGCAGGATTACAAATAGAATAAAAATACAAAAGCCAAAATCCTAAGGCATCAACAGAACAGGAAGAAATGGGAAATGGCCTCAAGTTGCACCAGGGGAGCTTCAGGTTGGAAAAACTTCTTCGCTGAACAGGTGGTGAGGCAGTGGCACAGCTGCCCAGGGCAGTGCTGGAGTCACCATTCCTGGAGGGATTGAAGGGATGTGTGGATGTGACCCCTGGGGACACGGGGACACTTGGCATGGTTGGGGGCAGGATGATCTCAGAGGGCTTTTCCAGCCTCAGGGACTCTGTGAGCCCATGGTGTGGGGCTGGGGAGGCAGCAAAGAGGGGAAAACCTCCAGGGCAGGAGCTGTGCAGAGCTCCAGGGGGAGAGGATGGAAGGAGGCAGGTGTGAGGGGTCCATGGTGTGGACAGCTGGGCTGGGCTGGCAGGGACCTGTCCCTCAGGTGCTGCTGAACCACACAAACTGGGATTTTCCAGGTCATTCTGTGCTGCCTCCTGTGCAGGTCAGGCTGCAGGACCAGGCTCAAGGCCAGAGCTCAAAGGAAGGAGAAATAACCCAAACCTTGGCTTCATTAAAAGCTGCCTCACACCGGGGTCTGCCTTGGCCGCTGCTCTGAGCAAACAGGGATAAATTCTGAAAACAAGGGATAAACACTGTGGGGTTGGGAAGCCCCTTGCAGCACTGTGGGTCCCCATGGCCCTGGGGGAGCCACTGCTCTGGTGAATGACCCCTTTCTCCACCCCAAAGACACCCCACTTCCCTCAGCCCCACCATCCCAGCCCAAGGCTTGGGAGCAGCTCCCAAACCCATCCCTGGACGTGCACAGAGACATCATTCCACGGATCTGCCTTAAATAAACTCCTTAATGAATTGTTACTCTCATGAAATAAGGAAACCACAGGTCCCATCTCTCACGGTCACAATCCCTCAACATAAATAAAAAGGAAACAGCCTGCAAACAGTTCTTTAAAATTACATTGCCACGCAGGTATCATTCAAAATTGGGGAGAATGGTTCCTCTTTTTTTTTTTTTTTTTCTTTGATTTCCCTAAGTAACCAGCCTGCAATCAATGCACCAGGCCAAGGTGGAGTTTATTTATAAATGCACATTTATGATGAATCATTGGAGGAAATGCAGGCAGACTGGAGACAAAAGTCTGCAGTTGCTAAACCAAATAGGAAATGCTCTTTACATCTGCCTCTTCAGTTGGCATCCACTTCCCCTCCCAGTCTCCTTTCTGCTGGGTAGGCCTGTTTATTTTTGGGGCGACTTTTGTTTGCGAAGCCAAACAGAGTTTCTGATTTTTTTGTATTTATCTATCTTTTTTTAAATTATTATTATTATTATTATTTGTAAACTGCATTTCTCACTTATTCAAGCCCCAGATTATTAACAGTGGAAATCGGGGCACCTTCCTGCACAGAGTTGTTTACTCTCTTCAGGGAAAGCAAAGCCACAGAGTGGAAACAGGATGGAAAAACAGCCTTGTTAAAATGATATAAAAATAAGGACAATGATGGAACTACCCTGCCAACTAAGGAAGAATTGCCATCTTTCCCCTATTAGGTTTATTATACATTTTACTAAATTGAAATGGATAAATTGGTACAAATCGGTACAAATTGGTACAAATCGATGCAGATCATCAAATGAGTGTTACCTGTACCTCAGGCCAGGCTGGGTGAGCAGCCTGACCAGTGAATGGTATCCCTGCCCACAGCCCTGCTCGGAGCTGGGTGAGCTCTGAGGTCCCTCCTGACCCAAACCATTCCACGATTCTGCGTCTCTGGGATGTTCCCAAGTGACAGGACACTACTCGGTGACACTCCCATTCATTTTCGCTTCTTTTTCCCCAAACTGACCCCACCAAAGCACCTCCCAGCGAAGGAACAAGGTTTCCCAGCAGGATCCTGTGGCTCTCCAAGGGGACAGCCCCATGCCCACAGAGATCCTCACCCCTCAAAGCAATGAGGAACCAGCAGAGCTGCAGGAAAACCCAGGAAAATCCCGCACTGGGGACGTGGGGGACCTCACCCACGTCACCCCGCGGGTTTTAGAGCTCTGCTGCCGCGGTGAAATATTTACTCTGCCGGAATATGAGCTGATGTGAGATAAGGAGCAAGCTGTGGTTCATAAACCTGTCGTTTCTCCCGGGGTTGGTGCTCCCTGGGTGTGTGTGTGCATATCAAACCTGCACATCAGCTATTCGATCGCCGCTGCTCGGCGCAGGATTTCTTTGCAGAGAGCTGGCATGGCCTTCCTTTCCTCCAGGAGACTTTAAAATCCTTCCAGCCCCACTGGAGAGAGAGAATTCACGCTGCCAATTTTTCTTTTTTTTCTTTTTTTCCAAAGGTTTTATAGAATGTGCTACGCGTGCAAAACGCAGCCTTTAACTGCTACAAAAACACGGGCGTTTGAAATGCGAGCGAAAAACAGAAATAGAGGCGCACAAAAAACAGAAACAAAAGAGAGGCCTGATTTGATCCGCTGGAGGAAGAAGCACCCTGGTAACTGGGATCGATGGTAAACACGGGTTCTTATTTAGGGAGGCCAGAGCAGCTCCTCTCCTTTCTGGCCGGCTTTTTATAGCAGGTTAAAAAATAACAATATCGCCGTGGAAAGACGACGCCGGCAATAACTTCCCGCCGTCTGAACAATCGGAGCAGTCAAGGCAAACCCAGGGAACAAAGTGAGGGACGAAAAGCTCTCCCTCCCTTGGGCTCAGCGACTGCTGGAGTCTGTGGTTTGTCCGGAGCTCATTCTTCTGCAATCTTGGGGCTGTGGAATGCTCTGCCTCCCCCTGACCTTCGCAGCACTTGAGCTGCTCCCAGGAGCTCCTCGGTCCTTCGACCCCCTCCACTGGCCCTTGGAAAGCCGTGGGAGTCTTCCTATTTATTTTACTGCCCTCAGGAGCGAGGCTTTGCTTGGGAAGGCAGCCTGCAGCAGGTTTAGGGACTTTACACTCTCAAGAGCAATCCCCCAGGCTGTGTTTTTTGTAATTCTTTATAAAAAGGCTTTTTTTTTTTTGCTTTTTTTTTTTTTTCCTGAGCAGCACCAGTGGCCAAACCCGTCATATCAGCTCCTGTCCCACCTGAAGGGCCGTGGCTGCTGCTCCCTGCCAGGTGTGGCCCCAGGGATGGACCTTTGAGCAGGGTCAGGGCTCCTGCCAGCACAGCTCCCCGTGCCAGGCCTTCCAGAGGCGCTGCAGGGCCTTCCCAAGCTGTGCAGGCACAGCTTTGAATAACAGCCTGCTCCCAAAATTAAGAAGAGCTGTATTATGGCTCCTGCCAGAAATAACGTGAACCAGTGTTACTCCAGGAATGGGGCTGGGGTGACCACTTTCAGTGCCATTTGCAGGACACTGAGGGGAATTTGCTGTTCTTTTTTTAAAAAAACTAGCTCAACTAATGAAAAACCGATAAGAAAATCATTCAAACGCCAAAAATTCCCTCTCACACAAACCAAACACTAATTCTTGTGATACTATATATATTTATTGGTTAAAAGCACATACCAGCCTGTCTAAATCTGTGATTGGTGCCTAGTTTATAACACCTTCGTGGCTTTTAGTTTCTCACCCAGACACATCAAAGCAGGGGACACTTAGCCAAGGAAAACTTCATTGTTAGTATTAACTCACTCCAAGAAAAAGATTTTTGGAAGTTTGAGAATTTTTCACTTCATAGCAATTGTTGATTAATGAACCTCAATGGACTGCAGCCTAAAAGAGGACTTTGTTAATAAAAAATGCTAAACAGTGCAGAGTAAGGAGATACTTTCTTTGAACCTAATTGATATGAAGGTGTACACAAAGAAAAGACCTGTGAAGATGGATTTATTCACTGTGATCCTCTTTGCTTTCCAATTCTACCTCAGCCTATTTCTACTTGCAAAAAAAAAAAAAACCCAATTACTGAGACAGGAGGAGAAATCAGAGAATCACAATGTAGCTGGAGAGATTAGAGCACTTGGGAGATAATTAATGATATTTAGGACAGGCAGAGCTTTCCCCCTCTCAGCTACCCCAGCAGGGCTGTTGGAGCCAGTGACACCTTCCAGCAGGGATGGGAGCACCAGGACCCTGAGGGACTCCTCCTGGCCCTCTCCTGCTTTTGTTTGGAGAAGCCATCTAAGATCTCCCAAGCAAAATGTCTCGGTCTGAAGGCAGGGTTAATGAAAATGACTCACTGCACCGGGGTGATCCAGTTAATTCCTGTGTACACGCTGCTCTGGGCTTCCCAGCACGGAGGAACCAGGTGGAAATGCGATTTTTTTTTTGCTGTGAGCAGATGGTGCTGATGCTGCTCCAGTTAAACACCCAGAGCAGGGAGTGCAGACTGGGCTGGGGGACCTGCACACACAGACTCGTGCTGGAGTCCCTTCCAACCCTCACCATCCCAGAGCATCATCCGCCTCTGGGGGATTCCAGACACTCTCTTACAGTCCTCAGCACTGGGAGGGAGGGTTCTGAGGAGGGTTTTGTTGAGCTGTGAGGAAGCAGCAGGCAGAGCATGAGGACAGGGTGACCTCGGCCATGTCCTTCCCCTGATCACAGAACCCCAGACTGGTTTGGGTTAGGAGGGAGCTTAAAGCTCAGATCGTCCCGCCCCTGCCATGGGCAGGGACACGTTCCACTATCCCAGGCTGCTCCAAATCCCATCCAGTCTGGCCTTGGGCACTTCCAGGGATCCAGGGGCAGCCCCAGCTGTGACCCAGAGCTCCCTTTCCTCCCTCATTCACGAGTTTGTTGGTGTGACAGAGAACTGGGATCAGTGAAACACCCACACAGAGATCAGCTCATGGAGCCCACGTGAGGACGAGGAGCCCACTGGGGTCTGCCCCAGCTGGAATGTGTGGGAGGGTCTGGTGTGCCCCTGCCAGAACCCCTGACCCTTTCCTTTGTGGCTCTGCAGAGCCAAGTTCTGTGTGTTATTTAGAGGTGCCCGTTGCAGACAGGGGGAGAGGGAAGGTGACATTCTGGTACCAGGCTGTGCATTTAGGGAGGCTGCACTAGAGCCAGAGGAAAGGGCTGTTTTATGGAGATTATATGGGAAGAGAGGCAGTGCTGGCTGTGCTCTGCAGCCTCAAATCTCTGTGTCAGATGAGTGGAAGAGGCTGCTGTTTGCTGTGGAATGGCCTTTCTGTCTACATGTTTCTGAGAAAGAAATGAGAATTGTGTTTCTTTATTAAATTCAGTGTTTGTATCCTGCCTCTGTGATAAGGAGCAGTCTATAAACCGTGGAATAAAACAGCTGTAAATCATCACCCAAGCTATTAAAGCCTCTGGGGTCTTTCACAGATTTTCTACCCCCGCCAGTTCATAAACACAACCCAAAATGTCACCCAGACACTTCTTCCCGAGGCCCCATTTTTGATTTGGGGTTGGGAGCCTGAATTCACAACAGACCCGAGGCAGCGTTTATCCCAGATGGGTGTTCCTTATCTCACTGCTGTGTCTGTGCTCTCCCTTCAGCTCTCACACCACCACACACGGGCAGCCCCGTTTCTCTGCAGCCTGGGTCCCTGATTTCCTTGGAGCACAGCTCCAAAGGGGGAAACGAGGCATGAAAAAAACTTGGAGCTGAAGCTGCAGAGCCATCCCCTCCCCCTGAGAGAGGGGCAGACGCTTCCATGGGGCTGCAGCAGCCCGGGATCAGAGCCCCGTGTCAGGAGGAGGGAGCAGCCCAGCAGGCAGAGGGTTATCAGCCCCCAGAGGATGGCAGGGACACGGACAAGGAGGAGGCTGCAGGATTTGTCTGAGCTCGGTGCTCTTTGGGCTCCCTGCTCCCAGGAGGGCTGACAGACCCTGCCTGGAAGGAGATCAGCAGCCAGGCTCAGGGGGCTGGCACACAGCACCCACACATCCCACCCTTCAGATCCCTGGGTCTGGTGGGCTGGAGCCCATCTCAGCTCCAGATCTCCACAGCTGCCAAACACAAGTACACAAAACACAAAACTTCTGACAGGGTTTTCCATATTTTTTGAGTAAACTTGTATAAACTGCAAGCTCAGTGTGCATGGCACAGTCCTGTGTGCTTGCTCCTCCAAGACTGGCTCTCCATCTGAAGCACATTCCACTTGCACCTCAAAAACCAGGACAAGGTCTGGTTTTATACAGAATATTTCAGCTGACTCACAAAGTGTCTCTGCATGAAATAAAGTTATACCTCACCTGGCAGATGCACCTTAATGAAGTTACTGCTAGGTTGGTCTTGGGAAGCTCCCACTCAAGCTGGAGAGAAACAATAAAAGGCACCAAGACCAAAAATATCCCAGAAACCTCCAGAGACTTTAGCACAAAGATAAATTTTCAGTGGCACCAAGGATTCACAGCCTGTTGATATTGCATGGGTGCAGTGGGTAGTAAAGGCAACATTTACAAGACAAAGCTTAAGTAAAACCCTGATAATTCCTGTCCAGAACTGAGCAAAGCTTAGCTACACATCATTTACATGCTAATTCCCACTTTTCTGGATCAAATCATGGAAGCCCCTAGAAACCCTTGTCATAAATCAGAGAAGGAACTAAGACAAAAGATCTTGTTAGCATTTGAGCCCCATGCCTGAAAACAACCTCACCAAAACGTGCCTTAGACCAGATACAGAGAGGGGTTGTGATTGTAGTAACTGAATATTGGGAATTTTCAGCCTTATGTAGAAAACAGATTTGAACCAGCCCAACCAGGTCTGTTACAGAGCAGTTTCCAAGCAGAAGGTGTGACCTTGCACATTGTAGGGCCCTCAGACAGAAATGACCCTTTCTGCACCACTCAATGGGGAAAAGATTCCTCAATCTCTCTCCCTCCAAGTGCCCACAGGACACCAGTCAAACCAGTTAAATCTCCATTCCCAGACGTGTTGGAGCTTCCCAGGCAGAGCAGTGGGATGAAGGGCTGCCCCTTGCCATGCCAAGAATGCTTTCCTTAGACAGGTTGAGAGGACAGGCTAAATTGGAAGAGAAAGAAGTATCCTTGGCAAACCCAGTTCCAAGGGCTTTACTGTCAAGATGTTGAATAAATGAAATAAAGAACAGGTGACTGCAGCTGCCTTTCTCTGTGGAAGGAAGATGCACTTGATCCTCCGGGAACATCCTGAATATCTGCAGATTCCCATCCAAATCCAGCCATGGCTTAACTTGGTGGAATGAATTCTTTGACACTGAACTAAATTCCCTGGTGTTTCAGCAGGGAACAGGAACATTTGAGGGGCAGAGTCAGAGCAGAGCAAGGGGACAAGGTTCATCTGAATGACCACACTTGCACCCCTCTGCAGATGAACAAAGCCAGGGATGTCGGAGGTAGGAAGGGCTGAGTATCCAATTCCTTTTTTTTTTTTTTTTTCCAGCACTCAGCCTGCCTGCTGCCAATTCCAGGTGTTCAACAATAACGCAGCAGTTACTCCCATGTAACACCTATAATTTGAGTCGCTGGGACATTTCCTCTGGCGTTTCAAAGCATATGGAAAGGAATGTGAAAACCTTTCATTAGCCACAGGCAGGCGGCCGCTGTCAGAATCACTCAGAAGCGCCCGAAAAGTTTTCCAAAAAACAAATCCACGTCTCTGAGCTGCTGCTGGGCACCGCTGGAGACCAAGGATGTGAGCACAGGAACAACCTCTCCTGCCCTCTGGAAGGGTTTCAACACCAGAACGTGGTGTTCAAATGGCTAATCCTCATAAAGCATCACCTGTGCTCTCTGAGGGAAGAGGGATTCCCTCGGCCCTGGGAATGACAGCTCCTTTCCCCACAAAGGGCATGTAGGGTCAGAGCTGCAGGAGGTTTCTGTCCTGCTGCTCTGTCCCTGCCTTTTGTTGAAAACCTGCAGCCTCTCCTGCTCCTGTGATGAGCAGAGCTGCAAATCTCTGTCAATATTCCACGGGACGGGTACAACTCGCCAGATTTTCTGTTTACTGTGGAATTTCTACACAGCTCCAGGAACCCCTCTATTTTATAAGAAAACAGAGTGGCATATAAAAACGTTCTTAGTGCTGCTTTATTTACACAATTAATGGCCAACAGAATAAAATGTACTTTTATGCACTCCACCTCCCTGCCCCAAAAGGCAGTTCTGTTTGACAGACAGGTTTGTTCCACACTCTCGGGGGGTGCATTAACCTCTGCAAAATCCATGGGTGAGTTCAGAATTGGCATCATCCCCCCTGCTCCTGCAAAGAAAACCAAGCAAGCCCAACACTGAGCCTCTCTGTCCCACCAGAAGGGAATCACTGAGCTCCTCTCTGCCACTAGAAGGGATTCTTTCAGTCCCATCCCTCGGTCCCACCCTGCAGCTCCGTGGCAGCTGGAGGCTGCTGAGCTCTGCCAAGTGGGAATGCTGCCTGTCCAAAGGCCAGCAGCAGCTCCTGGGACTGGCAATTCCCACTTTGAGACAAAGTCTTTCTAGATGGGCCAGTCAGACCCTGGTGTTCTGTGCAGGGCAGCGCTGAGGATGAACTTCTGAGGGAAGGTTTTACCAGCCCTGTGCCGCTGGTGGATCTGCAGCTCCTCACGTGCTGTGAATCCGCCATGGATCCAAATCCGTTGTGGATTCCAGCCTGGAAACTCCACCAGAACCACGAGCCTGAACTCAGGACACTCAGTGTTCAGCCTTGAGCCATTTCAAGCCCCAGTTTATAAAAAGAGATCAGAATGGGTTTCACAGGAGCCTCTTGCACTCCTGGTTTGTTCCTGGCTGGACACTGCATGATTGGGATGGCCATCCTCTTCCTCTTCCTCTTCCTCTTCCTCTTCCTCTTCCTCTTCCTCTTCCTCTTCCTCCTCCTCCTCTTCCTCTTCCTCCTCCGCCTCTTCCTCTTCCTCTTCCTCTTCCTCCTCCTCCTCCTCCTCTCTTCTTCCTCCTCCTCCTCTTCCCTGGAGCCGTGTGCTCCAGTCCAAGGCCAGGTAACGGTGCCCAAAGTCACCAAGAGTCCAGAGTTAAAGAAGCCCAAACATGAGATCCACAAGAAGCTAAAGAAGCAAAACATGGAGAACAAACCTGAGAAGCGAACTCGGCTCGGATGTGTGGCTTACAACCAACTCCCATCCGAGGAGTTCCTGGGCGTTTTGTCCCTAACACAGCCCAGCTAAACTGATTTAAGGATGGATAAAACCAACATGAAGATGTCTACACTAAAGCTGTCTCGGAGTTTAATTAGATCAATTTGAAACTGATTTCGTTAAACCAGTGAATGTTCCGTAATACGGACCAGACTTTGAATTTCAAGCACTTCAAACCTCATTACACGTATCCTTTATTATAGCAGCGCTTCCCTCCATGCTCTCATGGCAGATTCCTGCCTCCTGAGGTTTGGGCTGGAATGCCAACAATTTATTTTAATGCAGTTCAGACATTTTAAAGCTTTGCTGAGCTATCCCCTAAAATAACCGCTGATAGTAGGTGGCAAGCACCCTGAAATGATTAGGGTCTTTAGGCAGATATCCAATTCCTTTTTGATATTTGATGGAAGAAAAAAAAAAAAAAAAAGCAAAACTGATGAGAACAGGATAAGCACTAATGGAGAAAAGCCATGTGTTGGAGTGCAAACTGGTTGAACTCAAATACTCAACGTGAGCTACATTAAAAAAGAAAAATCTTTGCAGAATGATGGTCGCTGGGCTTGTTGTGTTGGGATTTTATTTACCTGCTTCAGAGTTGGAACCACGTTTCCCCATTCTTATTTCCATATCCCCCTGCACTTTATCCCATCCCACTTTCCCTTCCCATCCCGTTGTTGGGCACCAGCCGGGCGGTGTTTGATCCCTCCTGGTGCCAGCCCATCAAATGGCTTTTGTTAAATCCCTGCGGGCCGGAGCGGGCTGGCAGCAAGGAGCAGCGGTGTGGGGCTAACCTGGGGGTGGGATGGCGTGCCGTGCTCGCCTGACTCGGCCTTTTGAAGCGCCGATAGCGGGGCTGGTGCCTCGCCGTGATTAATCAGCGCTGGGAAGTGACAGCTCATTTGGGAGAACACCAGTGAGCTCTCTCTGCGCGCAGTGAGCGGCTCTAAGCTGAAACAGGCTCTGCCCCAAGATGAAATAATCCAAACCTCTCCTTCTCCAAGGCTGCCTCAAAGTGTCACCTCTTTACCTTCGTAGGAGGGAGAGAGCTGCACTCCTCAATCGGTGAGAAATGAAAAGCCTGAGGGACAAAAGGATCTCGTTCAGGGAGTCCAGTCCCAACCCACAGCATTTTTTAAAGCAGAACATCCCTGTATTTAAGGCACAACCAACAATAAAGTCAGGAAACACTAAAACTTCCAACCATTAAATGACCTTTTTTTCTGCCCTAGTTATCCAAGTTCCCTGTACTATAACAGGAAGCTTTAACCAAGTAGGAAAATAAATATGAATCCTGTGACCCTCCAGGTTTTACCAACCTCGCAGAGTTTCTGTGAAACCCAATGCACGGCCACAACCCTGTTTGGATTTTTAAACAGATCCCTCTGCAGCTTCCAAGGAATAAAATCAAGCAGAGAACTTCAGTGGGGTCTCTTTGTGGGAATGGCAGGAACAGCGGGGAGGATGTGGATAAATTATCTCGCTCCAGAAGGGACTAAGGGGGGGAAAAAAATCCTTATTGCTGGGTTTGTGCCTGAACAGCCCAGAGGTTGGTGGGAAATTTTTGGGCCAGGAGAATGCAAGACTAGGAATGACTGAGGTGTTGGAAAAGCAGCCTCTGAGTGTGGCTGAAGTGGCAGAGAAGATGCCACCAGAGGCTGGGGGGATGCCCAGGGCACAGGGGAGAGGGAGGGGCTGGAGGGAGATGGGCACAGAGCTGGGAGCCAGAGGCTCCAGGGGAGGCTGAGGAGGGAGGAGGGAGCTGTTTGCTTTGGATTTTGTGCCTGTGTTTTTGCTGCAACGCCCCAGGAAGACACAGCAGGGAGTGAACTGACCAGTCTGGTGAACTTTTTATATTCCTTTTGGCCTTTTAATACCCCGAGAAGTGGAGGATCTTTTATTTTTAAACATAGCTGAAGGGCTAAATTAGCATTTTGGCAAGGGAGGCGAGCCTGGAAGGCAGCAGTGAGGGAAGCAACTGTTACCTGGAGCCAAAAGTGAATGGAAACTCAGGCAGAAATCCCACCAGTGCTGGAGTCCCATCCCTGGTGAAGAAGGTGAGGGGCCCAAGAGAAAAACCTGCCCAAGCCTTTGCAGCATTCCCTGCTGGTAAAGCCCTGGCAGTGGGACACACCTCACTCAGGTGGGTTTTTCCCAGCAGCTCTTCCCCCCTGGATCCATCACCCAGCGAGCTGGAGGCCTCCAAGCCCACCCCACAGTGGGCTGAGGGCTAAATCTGAAAATTGGGTGGTCCCAGGTATGTCCATGGAGCACCTGGGCACCACCTTTGCCTTTGTGCATCCTTTGGAGCGTCCCATGGATCACCAGCACGACTGCCTGCCTCGGGGGAAAGGGACAGTGGAACCACGCACAAGGAACGCTGCTGGAAAATGGTCAGGTGGAATCAGAGAATCCCAGGGTGGTTTGGGTTGGAAGGGACCTCAAATCTCCTGCCATTCCATCCCTCCTGCCATTCCATCCCTCCTGCCATTCCATCCCTGCTGCCATTCCTTCCTCTGTGTGCCCGTGCCAGGAGGCAGCACTGGGGTCACTCAGCACCTCCACACTGTCACAGACACGCTGCTCATCCCCAGCACAGCCTGAGCCTGGGATTAACGTCCCCAAATCCCACCTGACACCCACACCAGAGGTCAGGCACACAAACACTGCACAGCTCCTGAGAGGAGCAGCCCATCCCAACCTGCAGCGTGCTCAGCTTCCCAGAGCCTGTGGGAACAACAGGAGCAGAGCAATTCCCTGGGGATGGAGTGACTGGGAACAGCCTGCACCCCGTTCCTGTGCTGCTGCTCACCTCTCCTGCAGCTCCAAGGCCCTGTGGAGTGCTGCTTTGGGGTCAGGTGTCTCAAAGCTGGGGATTCTCCCCGTGACCACCCCCTCACACCCCTGCAAGGCCGGGCCAGCCCTCAGCAATGCCTCCAAACAGAGATGCTCAGCTCCAGAAAAAAATCCCCTTTTTTTTATATATGGATGTGAGACAATACTGATACCCAGTGGCTGATTAAGTTAATTACAGTTGAGTAAATATCCCCCACGGTCACCCCCAGCGTGGCACCCCAAGGTTGGCTCCAACCAGCAGCCTGGAAGCAACGGGATATTGAGTTCCCACTCATTTTTTTGGCATCCTTCTGGGCAGAATTGCTGCTAGGAACTGTTTTTGACTGAGGATCAAGTGCGAGTTATACCTACTCTGCAGAGTCAAAACATGAGCTAAGGCGAGGGCTGAATCCTCTAATCATTCCAGCATGTGATTTGCATTTGCCTTGGCTAACAAATGCCAAAGAGGCATTACCAAAACCAAAGCTGAATCCTGCTGAGGTCACGTTATGCTTTTTTTTTTTCACAGCAACGTGGTGCACCTGGATATCAGTTTTTTAAATGCAAACAGGTATGTTTTATCAATTTGTAGCAGGAAAACCTATTGGTTTCACGAGCCTGGAAAAACTTGGCTCGGTGTGAATCAGGATTCCAGGCAGGACGCGCTGCAGCCCTCGGTGAGAAAGTCGCTCTTTATTCCTCCATCAATGTTTTCCCTTCCCAAGTCCATTTAATGTGAAAGAATTAATGAACAGCATGACAAACCCCTGTGTACCACCAACACTGGGCAGCACGAGCCTTCCCAAGGTAAGCCAGTGGTGTGAAGGTTGGAATTTATCAAAACACGACAGAATAAACTGCTGAATTATTTATGTTGGGGTGATTGTCAGCACACAACAATCCTCAGAGCAAAGAGCGTCTCGGACCAGCCCCAGGGCAGTGGTAGTTTAGAATCTGCTGTTTGACCAGAGATTTCAGAAGTTTCCTGAGCCTCAGTCAGCCCATGGTCCCTGCCTGTTTTCCTGCTGACATTGATGGGTGTGGATGACACGGTCCCAGAGCTGTGACAACTCTGAGGGGCTTCCAGAGCTTATCCCAGTGTCTCTCTTTGGTCACAAGCTGCCTTTCGATATCAGAGCAAACCCCAAAGTGCCCCAGAACACAGCTCCGAGCCCTAGGGCCACCACATTGTCCTGTTTCAAGGAGATGTGGAGCCCAAACCAAAGGGAAGGCTCTGTGAGGAGTGAGCCAGCTGGAAAGGGAGGGCTAGAGGAGACCTGGTCCTTTGGGGACACCAGGAGCTCTCCCATCCCACCAAACACCACATTCCTACAGCAGCCACCTCCTGCAGCTCGGCCAGGCTCCAGGTCACCAGGGCCTGGACCCTGCTGCCCCACTCTGGGCTGTCACTGGGCTCCAGGTTTGTCCCTTTCCTCACTCAGCTGGTTATGACCTGGCCCACTGGCTCAGGAATGACATCTCCTTGGTTTTTTTGGATCCTAAGTCCCTTTTTTAGGCGTTTAGAATGATCCCATGTCTCATTCCTGAACCTGCCCATGACACTTAACATCAAAGGTTTAGGGTCTGTCTTAATTACAGGAGATTTTTTTTTCCCCACCCAGCATAATCTGGAGAAAGGTGATTTCCACAGCTGCATTGTTTGCCTCAGACTTGACTGAGGCTGCTTTTATAGCAGCGCTACAGGTTAAATCCTCTGTTATTTCCTACCCAACCTGACTTTACTGGAAGTTACAGCGCACAGTAGTCAATTAATACAAGCAATAAAAGAGACACCAGCACTGTCTTCCAAAAGAGGACCTTAAGTAAAAAAAAAAAAAAAAAAAAAAAAAAAAAAAAAAAAATTAAATTTTAAAGAAGTAAAGAAAGAAACAGAGAGATGATGAGCTTCACTTGAAGTTGGGGAAAGCTTCTCCCCCACCAGGATGGGATCAATAAATCTCTGCCTCACACCAAGGCCGGTGGTTCCCACCATGGATTCACCTCCTGCAGCATCCTGTGCTTCCTGCTCCCTTTTCTTCTCTCCCTCCAGCTGAGCCTTGGGGTGTCTCCTCCTGGGTAACACCACCCCAGGGTGCCAGGGGGAGAGAGAAACCTCCAAAGTGCTCCCTGACCTGATGATCCCATCCCTGACTCGATGACCTTAGAGGTCTTTTCCAGCCTTAACTCCACTTTACTTCCACCCTCCTTCCCACTGCCAGAGCTGCTCATCCACAGCCAGGTTCCCTTCCAAAGGGGGAGAGGGCGTTCCTAGACTTGGCAGCATCCCTGCTTTGAGAATGGATCAAAACTGGCAAAAAGTTGATCCCAAATATTGGTGTTTTCCTGTTGGAAAAGCAAGCAGAGCCCTCTCAAAGTGTGCCTTCCTTCAGGAGCTGCACATCCCTCGTGCCCCTGGGCCAGGCATGGATGGTGGTTCCCAGTGCTGGGTCAGTATAAATAGATCCACAAGATCTGGAGGAAAAAGCAGCCTTTGCTCTGGCCTGGCAAGGGCTCTAATGAGATCTCCCACAAACTGCGTCAGAACGTCGAGAGGATTTTATTCCCTGTAATTGAACTGTGTTCTTGCCTGTGTTCTCCGTCCCACCCTTCAGTGCTCTCCTCTCTCTCTGAAAATTCCTTTGTTCAGCTTAAAGAGACGTTTCATTAAATAAGAAATAATTTCTGGGAGTGGTAATTACAGCCTTTTTTTTTTTTTTTTTTTTTTCAGATGGATGATACGTAGCTGGTGTGTTTTCCTTTCTGTTAGCAAAAAAACAAAGAGAATCCCAGTGCCTTTCATTAGGTGTCAGCTCCAGCCACCCGAACTCCAGCAGGTCCGTTTTGATCAGGTTGAATTTGCTCTTTGGGATGACTGAAGCTGGGAGCAAAGATAAATGTGGCTCGTTGCCTGCAGGATGAGCCATTCTGCCTCCCTGAGCTCTGCTGCCCTTGGAAAGAGCTTTTTTGGACTGGTTCAGGTTGATTTTTCTTTCTATTTTCTTCACTGAGAGCTCAGCACGTGGGAAGGGAAAGGCACAGGGCTGAGAAGGAGGGAGAAGAGCCTGGATCCCCTCCTGCACTGTGGCAGTGGAATTACACCCCAAAAAAAGCCCCAGCAGCACAAACCTGAACCTGCTCCAAGGTGTGCTCTGACCACCTGTTTATTCCCTGTTGGCCAAGACATTATAACCAGCCTTCTACACGGCTGGGGGGTGGGCAGTGCCCGAGATTTCTGCCTTTTTAGTTAATGACACACTTCATCAAGGTCTGGTTTTCATCTGCGTTCCTCCTGCTTTGCCGAGCCCCTCGCTTTACAAATCAAAGCAATTAGCAGGGCTGCTAACAAAGCCCAAGAGGTACAGAGCCCACAGACACCACTGTGCCCATGGGACTCCAGAGGAGAATTCCCACTCCTCAGGAATTCCTGGGCAGCCTTTCTCCTTCCCTGCTCCAAGGCCAAGACACGCTCTTGGCACCTGCTTCTTGAAGCCTGCAGGGGCAAAGGCAGCAGCAGCAGCAGCAAGACTTGGATCTGCTCAAAGTGTCAGAGGCAGCTCTGCCTCATTTTAGGCCTCTGAGGATTTGGGTTCAGCCAAAGCAGGCATTTGTCTCCAAGCCAGGGTGGAAATCCACGGGGCAGCACAGGACCACGAGCAGAGACTCTTCCCACGCAGCATCAGGACTCTGACAAAGGTGCCACCAGCATGCTCCAGTGTCTGCCAGCGGGTGACATTGTCCCAGAAGAGACTCTGGGCCTGTGTCTGCTCTTTGGGACTGGCTTGTCACGAATGCTGCTGGGAATCCCCCCTGGCACTGCTGTGACTCCTGGACGCAGCACCAGCGTCCCCGTGCCCGCTGCACCACAGCTTCCTATTTAACCTGGGTGCATTCCCAGGCTCACACCCTGAAACAGCCAAACTCAGCAGCCTCAGAGATTAAATTCTCCCAGTTCCATGAAAACAGGTGCCGGGTAAAGAGGAGAGGATTTTTGTTTCCCCTTTGGGAAGGAGGGAGGCTGAGTGTGGGTCACGACTCTTCCACCGCTGGAGATTCTCACAGGTGCTTTCCTGAGCATCCCAGAGTTCAGGGGGGCTCTGGGAGTCACTGATGAAGCCCAGCCCTTCCTCACACAGCACATCCCTTCATCTGGCCAGAAGCTCTCTGGGAAGCCAGGAAAACTGAGATACAGGTCTTTTCCCCAGCAGATTTCCTGCGTGACCTGGGCAAGTCGCTTATAATCATGTGAGATCTTAGAAGTGCAAAACATCTTAAATTCCCTTAAGTAGAGGGGAAACCTGAAGGTTTCAGAATCAGATTTGCTCATTTGGAATTGAGCCAAGCCTTTGGGTTTAATACCCTTACATTTGCAAAAAGCTGTCGGAGATCCTTAATGCCCTCCAGAGCTCACAAGCTCGGGTTCAGGTTTCAGCTGGAAGCCAATAAACAACCCCAAAGAGTGAAATAGCCACTTCTGTGTGAATCTGAAGGATGGTATTTCCAACCAGCACCATGCAAGTGTCATTAGGGTTGCCTACAAACTCCCCACAACATGACATAAAATGACCCGAGTGTTTTAGCAGCGAGGATGAGGAGACAAACTTAGCATGGCTCCTTCTAGACTCCCCTTTCCCAAACTTTTCCAGTAAAACCCCCAGTCACGCTCGCTGCACTGCTCTCACTGCACCTAGGCAAATAAAACAGGAGTAAGCAGATATGCCCAACTTGTTTAAGCTCAAGTAGCAAATTCCAGCTGGCAGCTTCCAAACTGTGCCTCTGATTTATTGGCATTTCAAAATGTTTTGCAGAACCACGGTCCATTGGCACTGTCACACTCAGCAGAGAGAGGAATAACACAGCACAAAGCTCTTTATAAAGGTGCCAGGTCCTCAACACCCTTTTGGAGGGACACTTAAGAGCACAATTCAAGTGTTTCCAAATAACTGTGTTTTCTGCCCAAACAGAAAACAGGCTGGAAAGGAGCCTTGGGGCAAGTGAGCCTGGTCAGACCTGAGGTCCTTGAGGTGTGTTCTAGCTGGGAGTTACAAGATACACAAGTGAGGTCCAGAACAGCCCTGGCCCAGTAAAACCCATCCCAGTAAATCCAGCCCCATCAAACCCACCCCAGCAAATCCAGCCCCATCAAAACCCACCCCAGTAAACCCAGCCTCATCAAAACCCACCCCAGTAAATCCAGTCCCCATCAAAACCCACCCCAGTAAATCCAGCCCCATCAAACCCTGTCCTAGTAAACCCAGCCCCATCAAAACCCACCCCAGCAAATCCAGCCCCATCAAAACCCATCCCAGTAAATCCAGCCCCATCAAACCCCGTCCCAGCACGACCATCTAAAGCCCTGGAGCATGGATAATGTATTAATGTAACGCCATCTGAGAGCACAGGGACTTTAAGGATGGCAGACCTCTGAAATGACAGAAATTTCACGGTGCAAGCTCAGGGAAAGCTCAGGAGAACCTGGAGCAAACGTGCACAAGCTGGTGAAGTGACTGGAATAAACTGGGCAGAGAATTCACCTGCAGCCCTTGGCAGGAGGGAAAGAAGGGAAAGCACATGGAGCACAGTGCTCTCCCCTCAGCCCCGGGCTGTGCCCGTGGTGTGTGGGGTTTTACTACAAGAAAAGGCATCTCTGAACCTCCCTGTGAAGCCAAAGCTGGACAAACTGGTTTCCCACCTTCAGCCCAGCCAGCTACAGGCTGCGGTGTCGGGCAGTGCAATTCTTCCCTTCCCTCTTTCATCCCTGGCCCCTTTGGACCCCACAGCTGCTGATGTGCCTCTGAAAGGCCTGAGTACCCCAGGGAAGGAGAGGATGGAGCTTTAGGGCTGTGGGTTATTCCCTGAGACCTCCCACTTCTATTTCACAGAAACTGGTGCCGTTCTGTGTCCCCCTCAGAGAGGCACAGACGTAACTGGGGACGAGGGAATTTGAGCTGCTGGAAAGGCTGATGTGGAGTCAAATAGGAACAGCCCCACAGCATCCATCACCCCCTCCCTCCTCCCGCCTGGCCCGTCCCAGTGCCCCCCAGTTGTCAGAAAACCCCACAGCAGTCCCAGGCAGCCCTTGCAGTGTCTGAGCAAGCACAGCTCCGTGCTGCACAGCTCGGGGTATTTATGCAATCCCGGCTGGCTCGGGGCCCACGCCAGCTTTATTTATCTAATGTCTGCGCTGCAGGCGATGGATTCAGAGAGAAGGGATTATTAGAAGACAACACACAGAAAGGGGAGGAAAAGAGTAAGTGAGAAGTCCAGTGGAGCGAGGCTTTGCTGCTCTCCCAGCTCTCTGGAGCAGCGGAGCCGGGAGAGCCCTGAGCTGGGAGGGTCCTGGGCAGGGTTCCCTGTCACAGCCTCGTGGAGACCCTTCCCAGCAGTAAATTCCACTGATTGCCTCAACCCAATTAATTATGCAAGAAAAGATGGAAAATGAAAATTAATTCCATGAAACCGGTCCACGAAAATTATGCTGGAACCTTAAGTCGGCGTTTCCACAACAATTAGAAGTTCCTCTAAAGACCCTTTTAATGTGGGGAGGAATCTTGAGTCACTGTTGCTTGTCAGAAAAAAAGCTGTTTCCTAGAAAGAAAACCACTGACAGAGATTTGATAGTTGGCTGAAAGGATTTAAATTTCCAACATGGACCTAGAAGGGAAATACACCCCCCACAAAAACAGCCATCCCAAAACTGCCTGTGCATTACGGAGATAATAAACCTGTGGGATCACAACCCTTTAGGGATGGAAATGTCAGAGCATAATGAACCTCTGTATTCTGTTTTCTATTTCTGTTGTTATTTTCATCTTTTCTATTTCCACCTTTGGATTCAGAACTCAAAATCTCATTGAATCTCATGCTTCAACCACCAGAACCTGCCACGGCTGCAAACCTGAACAGAGCTGGCATTTTCCTACCCCTGATTTGGACATCTGAAAGGAGGAAGGGGCTGCTTTGTTTTGTTTAGGGGTAACTTTAGAGGATGTTTGGTTTTGTGTTTAATTCCTGAAGTCTTTACCCAACTCTTAAGGAAAATAAGAAAAGCACCAGCTAAAGCAAGGGCTGAAATTCTGCCTGTGAGCATCCCTGACAGGGAATTATCTGGTAAGAGTTACTTGCCACTACGCACAAACTGCCAAAAAACCCTCCCTTTGTTCCTCCTCATTATCATCTCCAGCCTACAAACCATCCAATTCTCACACAGACCTGGATGGTTGCTTAAAAACAAGTTACCTCTCAACTTGCACTGCTTGAGGAGCAAAATCCTCACTCCTACAGCAGGTACAGGATTTGATTCATGCCTTGCTACCTTAGCACACTCGGTTTTTCTGCCTCTTTTTCTTTCTGTGAGCTCTAGGCAGGGGGAAAAGTGCAATGTAGGGACCTTGCATTGCTGGGGCCTCAGTAATATCCGTCAGTGAACCTGTAATTAGATAGGGAGTCCTATTAATCTTGTGCGTTGCCTGAGGGGCATTGCCAGCATCCAGCAAAACCTCTATTGATGAGGGAGGATTCCAAGCATGCCTGTTATGAAAAAAATGAAAGAGATGAAGTATTTACTTACTTTACCCTTCCCTCAGCCACTCGTTGCCAGCCAAGGGATACTCAGGAGCCCAAGAGACTAAAATTTCCTCCTGAACACACAAAACGCTCAGCCTTTGGGTTCCTCCTCGAGTATTTCAAAGAGACCTGCAAGGGTGATATTTTCATTTTTTTTAAATTTAAAACGTGTTCATGGAACGAGAACAGTTCATGCAGACAAAGATGTTGGTCGGTTGTGATAATGGGAGGCAGAGCCTGCTCATCCTTCCACATGATTCATGGCTCACATCTCGTTCATCTGGCATCAAAGACATGATTTATAGATGTTCTTTTCCTGCACGCTCCACCCTTGTGTTCTGCAGGAGCGGGAAGAAACTGTTTTATACAGAGGTAGGAATTTTTTTCCAATGAGTCTGCAGGGTGAGGGATTACTCTGGCCTATTACAGATAGCTGAAACACCCCCCCCCAAAAAAGAGTTTGCTTATTGGAAAGGCATTTAATAAAACTGGCATTGTTTCTATTACACCTAACTGCCAACTTCATCACTTCCTATCTTCCTGTGACTAGTTTTCTTTTTTCCTCTTTTTTTTTCTTTTTTTTTTTTTTTTTGCATTTATCTGCTTCATTAGAATTCCTTGAATGTTGGAAACAGGAAAGAGGCAGAAGATGGAGACTGCCCATCCATGGGTGTTCAATACATTCAACTGAAAACATTTGTGGCATTTTTTCACAAATGCGGAGAGCAGAACTGAGACAACTTTTTATTTTTTTTCCATTAAGGCTTCTTATTTTATTTCTCAGCCAATAGCAATATCCTTGTGAAAAGCCTCCCCTGGCAGATGTTATTCCCCTGGTTAGATTTTTTTTTTAGAGTGAAGGAAAATCACAAAATCACAGAATGGTTTGTGTTGGACGGGTCCTTAAAGCTCATCTCATCCCATCCCCTGTCCAAGGCAGGGCACTTTCTACTAGATCATGTTGCTCATTCATTGATTGAACCCTGGATTTTGACCTGAGCAGAACCAGGACTTTACCCCACTGCTGTGAATTAACTCTGCCAAGGCTCAGGAATTATAAAACTTGAGGAGTCTGACAAGATGAGCCACCAAAGGAAACGAGGCACCAGCTCCAGGGTCTTGCACATCAATCCCAGGGCTTAATCCCAGCAAGAATTGCAGTGTACACATAACATTAAACATCCAAATGTTTTGGATATCAAGGCCAAACTGCTCTGCAGTTAAAGTTTGGGGGCCACAGCTTTGCAAAACTCCCTCCTCACATGTGGCCACCGAACTGACAGTGGGTTGTGGAGCCCCACAGACATTACTCAGGAATGATTTTCAAACTCTAACAAGTGTGAATGCCGTATCTGTTAGGACTCCGAGGAGAAACCCAACCTGCCTGCTGCATTTTCCCTGTGGGAATCCCACCCACTCTGTCACAACCATCATTTTCAGTATTTAACTTCTCATTTTTGAAAGAAGAAAAAAAAAAAANNAAAAAAAAAAAAAAAAAAAAAAAGGAAGAAGTGGCAGCCAGAGCAATGAATGGAGCCCAATGTGTCCCCACAGGACCACAAGGAAGTGAACTCTCCAGCTGAGGCACGTCTGTGATTTCAGCACAGGACTTGCTGAAAGTTGAATCAAAATGGGCCAATCTAATATTCTGCAGCGAATACTTTTCCCTCGAAGGAAGCGGCAGGTTCTGAAATCTGCCCATTGTGGCAGTGACTCAGGGAAGCTCATTAGAGCAGTTCCCAGGAGAGCAGCTCCGTGAATTAAGCCAGAAAACTGCAAACTCCATTTGCCAGTCACTTTGCCAACACTTACACTTTTAACCCAGGGCTTTGCACTTTGGTGCCCAAAGTGCTGGACCGCTGCACTACTGACTGAAATGTTCTTCCCAACACGACCAAACACTCTGGGAATGGGGATATTTTAGCAATATATGGGTTGATTTCATGCTGAGCCTGTGGGAAGGAACTCTGCTCTAAGAAGGTGCAGAGTCAACCAGGAAATATGTGAGTAAGTCCAAGAAATATCTGAGTATGTCCAAGAAATACCTGAGTATTTCCTACCCATTCCTTGACATTTCAAATACATTCTCCAAACCTTCCTTCCTTCCTTGGACATGCCCGAATCTGGGCTCCATCTACAAAACCAACTGCAAAAGCTGGTCACCCAGGAAGCAAGAAAGAGCTCCTAGGACCTTTTTCTGCTGGATGGTAAATCCCAGCAGCAAGTACTTCCCCATTTTAGCCCAGCAGATTTCTGTTCCAGAGGATTTTCCCTGTGGGAAGAGTGTTAGCTTAGGGGTTCCTGATAAACTCCGCATGTAAATCTTTATTAGCGACACTGCCAGACAGATTATGAGAATCAAACATTCGTGCTCAAAGACTTTGGTCTCTATAAACATAATTTAAAAAGCCTCTGGGCCCTTTAAAATGCCATATGTGCTCCTATGATTAAGGGCTGCATCCCCCTGGAGGCAGCAAAGCAAGGACTAAAAATTGATCGTTTTATTTAAAGCCTCGGATAACCAGCTTTGCTGTGATTTGGGGAATCTCACATGGAATCCATTCTCACCCAGCTTAGGGTTTGGGCGTTTGTAGGCCCCTCACAGGATTTTTGCCCCCCTCAAAGCAACCAGCATCTTCCCAGGGAGGTGTTGGCCAAAAGGGAGTCCTGTAACTCCTGGAAGATTCACAGTGCAGCAAATACAGCAGATCAGTCCTGGGATTTCACAGAGCACATCCATGATCAGCAAAACTAACACAGGCTTAGATTTCCACCTGTCTGACTCCCAATCTTCCTTCACCTCCTTTCCCTGTGTGAATCTCTGGTGTTTGATGGAAGGTGACTTGGCCTCCTCCCTCAGTGAGGTGCTAACAGGGGCTCTCCCATTCATTTCCCTCAGCCTGTAGGAACAGATCCCTCCTTGAGATCTTCACCCTTTTGCTAACTCTGGCTGGAATTGGCCAGTGAATTCAAAAGCTTTTAGACACACACACACACACACACAGAGCCCCAGAGGCAGCGTGATCACACAAGGCTCATTTCCTTAGGATATTAGGCAAAAATGCCTACTTGAAAGCCGTTTGATGTTGGATGCACCTCTCTCCATTTCCTGGTTCTGCATGAAATGCCAGGGAGAACCAAAGACAATCACAAGTAAAAGCCCATCCCCAGCAGACTGTTATTAGCCTTGTTTCTAGAGCAGCTCTTGGCTGGGTATCAAAACAGAACCTCCTCCCCCTCTGGGGTTTGCTCACCCCATGCAGATCTGTGGGTGGCATCTCCTGAGGATCCTTCTCTGCTGATCCTGCTGGTAGAAATTGAATATATTTATGAAAATATCCCATAAATACTAGTTTTCAGCTCACTGTCTGAGGCAGGGTGTTAATGCCGTTGCTCACATCACTGTCACTGACTCAGGTGAGCCTGGTCATCAGGAGGGACATTCCACTGGCGTGGCAATAATGTCACTCCAGCTGCACAAATCCATTACAAACAAGCCTCTGAGGTAAGTCAGGGGTTTGAACTAAATCAGACAAAGTTATCTAGAGGAAATGATGGAAGATTTAGCACAGTTTGTACAAATGCCGGCAGGATTCTGTCGCTCTGGTCATTCTGCTGCTGGTGAAATCCAGCCACAGGTGAAATCTTGCAGGTGAAACACGGCCCCAGTGGCACAGGATGGAAAGAGAAATGAAACCCAAAAGGATGAACGAGCCCCTCGGGGTTTATTCTGGGCATCAGGGGCGTGAGGAGGGAATCAGAGAAGTGCTGCAGCTGGTCTAGCGTGACTCCATTTGGAATTATGGTCAGTGCAGGGGCTGCTATTGAGGGGCTATTCCAGACAATTTCCACTTGTGGTCAGCCCTCAGACAGACTGAGGAAGGTGGATCCCTGCTCTAAGGCATGTTTTCAACATTTAGCTCTAAGGTAGCTAAACTCTAAACCTGCTCATAGCAGAATTATTTTAAGCCCTTAACCCCAGAGTCATGAACTGAACGCTGATCCCCAAACCATCCCCTCAACTCATCTCACATCCAAATCCCTCCTCCTGGGAGATGCTGAGTTACCTCTGCTCTCACTCCCTTCAGTGAGAGCTGAGGCTGCTTAGCACAATACAGGATCAGACCTGTAGGGTGGAAAACTGCTCCAGTTCCTGAAGAACCAGCTTTAAAATGAGGAGGAGAGCCTGGCTCTGAGCTGGGAGCTGAACCCAGAGAGCGAGGCAGCAGATCCACGCTCCAGTTAATTACATTAAATAACACCTTCTCAGAGATCCCCGGATCCCTCTCCCCACCACTGCTGCCACCCCGGTGCCAATTATGCTAACGAAGGGTTTCCTTTCAAAGGAGGAAGCAAAAAAATAACATTCAGTTTGAAACTGCAGGAAGAAACTTCAGTGGGCAGAGGGTAATTACCCAAACTGGAATCCAGCTGGGGAACTGGAGTAACAGACCCCCTGCTCTGGCTGGGAGGGACGAGGGGAGCGTTAAACCCACAGTGAGCCCAGCCTGGAGCTCTGTGAGGTGTCTGGAGGCAGCAGCTCTTCCAGCACAGCACTTCCAGGCTCTGTTTGCTCGTCCTCTGTCCTCCTGAAGGGACAGAATTGTGTTTTTCAGATAACCGCACCGCAAATGGAGAACTATGAAACCACGGGGATCTATTTTAAATGAACATCAGCCGTGTAGCTGAAACCCACAAACCGAGGCAAGGCTCTCCCCACCATAACTCAGGGCACACGGCATGTGAGATAAGAGAGCTGCAGCTTTATTTGGCAGATGTAAAACCCACCTCACGGGCGACCTCTCGGTATCTGCTGCAGCTGCGGCGCAGACAGCCCAGGTGGGTGGGTGCAACCACAAACCTGAAATTTCCCAGCTTTCATTTGTAATTCAGTTCCTTCAAGTTCTTGGAGGGAAGGGAAGGGATGGGCTTTGGGGTTGGGTTGGGGTGGTTGGTGGTTTGTTGGCTTTTTTTTTTTTTTTTCTGGTTTCTCTGCCAATTTAAACTTCATTTTATTACGCTCAGTGCTATGTTTAGGCCTCTCTCCAAAGACTGTCTCCCAAAAAAATTAAGAGACGATTTTATTACTGCACGGAGGAAACTTCAAAAAGGGATCTGATAGTGGGGGACTTTTCAACCTTGCTTAATGAGATCTAATGACTGGAACTTGCAACTAGACATATTCGACCTCGTATGGAGATGTAATCTCGTAGCTGTGAGAGTAACGACATACTGGAAACGACTCCCCATGAAAGGGAGCTGCACTATTGCTCAGAAACCTTACCCCCAAATCAGATAGCATTCTGGGGCTGGGTGAAGGTCCAGGGGCTGGAAGCAGACAGAAGGGAAAGGGGATGAGATCAAGCTGGATGTTTATCTGGGCTTTAGGGCTGGGAAAGTCTCTATCACCCCTGGGTATCGCTGTCCTTCCCTGGCCCCAGGAGAAGGGACTGCCCACGTTGCTCCCCGTGCTCTGCAACCACATCCCCTGCTCCCCCCAGCTCCACAAAGCAGCATCTCCTCTGACAGGAGGTCCAGGGAGAAGAGAGTCCTTCTGGGAATGTCTGACTGGAGTGCAGTGCCCCTTATTGCCTGGTTGGAACTGAAATCTCTTTTGCAGAAACCATCTCAGCCTGAAACCATATCCACTGCTACAGAAATGAAGTGTTTACGGCTGATTTTGAAAATACTTTCCACTGAAAGGTCACAAATCACCGAGTTTTATCTCGGGGTTTCCATCTTTCCTCCCATTTGGTCAGAGGGTTAAGAGCAAAAACTCTTCTTGCTCTCGCTGGAGAACAGGCTGCCAGTGACCACCTGAGCTCCTCACCCTGTGGTTGTGGGGCAGGGAAGAGGGGAGGAACAGGAAAAAAACCTGCCAGGGGACACATGGGACACTCTGGTCCATGGGACACATGGTCCATGTCACTGTCACCTGCTGGGCACAAACCACACGGGCTTGAGGAGCCAGCAAGGGCTCTGGTTTGCTAACCCGCACATTAATGTGTGTATAAATATATATATATATATATGTAGGAAGGATATATCTATAGGGGAAGGATTCCAAACTGCAACTGGAGGAGGTGAAAGAATCCTCCTGCTGATCAGAAACACGTTATTCCTGTTAAAGGGCCTTGCAGGGTTGTGTCATCCACCAGGGAACAGCTTTGGGATGGGGAATTGTTTTAAACACGAAGGAATGCAAAACAGCAGCACAAACCCAACTAAGAGCAAAAACAGGGAAAAAGGGGAAAAAAAATAAAAGATCAGGTGAACAATGAGGAAAGGAAACAAATTTATGCCTGCCCATGTGACAGCAGCCCAGCAATCCTTCAGAACTCTTTCCACTGGCCATGATACCACCTATATTTGGAATATATTTTACAAATACGAAGAGAATCCCTGAAATATTTACAAATAAGCGTCACCTCTACCAAAATAACAGAATCTGCTGCTCTTCTGAAAGGCCTGAATTTGATTTTGTAGAAATTTATGGAGAAGAGTCAAAATAACTGGGAAATGTAAACAGTACGTGTTATAAAAGAAACTGAAAATAAATGTCTGAGATGTTTCACACACTCAGGTCACTCCTGCAGAATTTTTCAACCCTGGTGCTGCTCAGCCCAGCTCAGGCAGGTGCTCAGAGGTGACACTTTATATCTGCAAGTGGAGCACAAGCATCACTTGTGGCATTTTGGTGAGACAGCTCCACTGATTCCCATTGTGCTGGTGGATGAGAATTTATTTATTTAATTCCCTTTAATTCCCACCAAGTCTCACTTTCCTGGCTATTTCCACTGCTTTGCTGGATGTGGAAAGACTCTCATAAATTTTAAGGAATTTTTTTTAAAAAAAGAGGAATAGGAAAGTGAAGAATGGTCACGGAGGCTTCACAAATCACACAGAGCCCCAGCATACGAGAACATGTCATTGTTTTATGGGCTGCCTAAAATCCAGTTGGAGCTCCTGGTGCTGTGAGAAAGGAAAGGGCCAGTTGAGGATCCTTCCTTAAAGGAAGAAAAAAAAAAAAAAAAAACGAGCGGGAAGCAG
>VXBN01001112.1:176078-201128 GCA_013397395.1 Sinosuthora webbiana | reverse complement strand
AAAAAAAAAAAAGAAAAAGAACATCCAGCAGCTCTTTCTTAGCAGGTTTCCATTCTCCAGCCTTTTCTAGAAGCTGGAAGAGCTCAAGGCCTGCTCTCAGTAAATCCCACTGGATAAATAACTCAGCTGAAAAGCACAACCAACGCTCTGCTGTGCTATCGGGCTGCAGAGCCAATAAACTAAAACAACACTCACGAAATCACTTAACCAAGAGGAGCTTTCCCAGCCTTGTTTCACGGGAGGAATGGCATCCAGCCCTGATCCCCCAAAAGCAGCGACCGTGCCGCAGGATTAATAAACCCAACCTCGGCAGAGCGCGCAAAAAACACGCGCTGAGGGTTCTCTTAAAAAAAAAAAAATAAAATTCCCCCAGCTAGCAATGCAAGGAAAAATATGTGTAATGCCCTGATACAACTGACAAGAAAAACAGAGAATAAGATTTATGGAGTAAATTCATTAAACTTTCAACTCGCATTCCATCCTTCTGGAGTCCAACTCAAATTACTCTATGAAAGCTCTTTCTCATGGAACTAGATGAAATTTAAGATTACTTTTAATTACAAAGGGTGTGGGAGAATGTTTTCATGGGAGACAAATACCTCTACACCTCTTAGCAGTGTGGATTTAAGAGGCTCACAACAAACAGAAACTGATTTATGAGCATTGGGGCATCATTGTGTGTCAGGCTGCAGCATGGGCTGAGGCTTAATTTCTTTACTTTTACTGCCACGTATATATCTTTTGCAAGTTCTAATTGGAAATTAAAATGGCAGAAATTTTATGGGAGGAAAGTTTATTGCTACTAATGGTTTTCCAAACTAGGCTACGGAAAAAAAAAATATTAACCGTGGTGATGATGTGTTCTTTTTAATTTAAATTTAGTTGTGCTTTCAATAACTTTTTTTTTTTTTTACATAAATCACGGTTCTGCCAAATTGTTTCTCTGGTTAATCAAATGCATCCTGTTTATTGAATAAACAGTGGTCTCTGCCTTGCTTTTATTTGGGAAGGAACAATTGTGCAGGAGCTGTTAGCTCACATGCAGGTTGCAAGTTCTTCTTTTTATCAGGATTTCCCAAGTTTGCCAAAAAGAAACCCTTTTACAATTTCCTGTCACCCTGCCAAACTAACCATTCCTTGCTGAAGCTTTCCGTGCTAAGTACTGGGTTGTTGTTTTGTTTTGGTTTGGTTTTTTTTCCCTAACCAAATGGTTCAGCAACTTCAGAGGAAAAGGGTTAAAACAAAGGAAAATAAAAAAAAAAAAAAAACAAAAACCCAAACCCTGGTAACCTGTCATTAAAGACAGATAACACAATACATGTGCCAGGGGGTCAGCTGAAGGTGAACTGTGACAGTTCTGAACAGCCAAGCACTTGACTTTGTGGAAAAACAACCTTTAAAGGCAGCTCGGGTTTGGATGTAGGAGAAAACAAGCACATCCCCGGGTGCTGAGCATCTGTTTGCACACATCCACACCCAGCTGAAATGGACACGAGAGTAAACTAAATCTACCAAAGCGCAGAGACAAAACCTGTGCACACAGGTGAGCACAGAGCATCTCTGAGACGGGGACACTTTGGGCCGAAGAAAGTTTATAAAGAAGAGGTCGCTGTGTTATCAGCTGATGTACAATTTAAGCCTTAAATTATTTTCCTTTTTGATGGCTTCTGCATAAAGGTGTAAAGTATGACTGCAGTCCTCTCTGGGAGCCCTGCAAGGGGATTATTGCCCCACAGAAAGGTAAAAGCAGGTGTAAACTCTGACTGCAGTCCTCTGTGGGAGCCCTGGAATGGGATTATTGCCCCACAGAAAGGTAAAAGCTGCTCTGTGGGACAGGTACTTCCCCAGCTCTGAAGGGCTGCTTGTAGTGGGGGTTTGGAGGGCCACAAGAACAGGCTTTGGAGGGTTAGGAGAACAAAACCTCAACATAAAAACTGCCTGTAGATTATTGCTTCCTCAAATTCAACAGGAACCAAAGAGGCCAAAATTCAGGTGTGATTTGGGCTGCCCTGACCCTCAGCTGCCCCCAGCACACGAGTGTTTATCTCTGCATCCAACATCTGTCACTGGGACTGGTGAACACAGCACCCACACCAAACTCTGAACACAACCTCTTTGCTCTCTGCCTCCCATCCTATTTTCAGCTTTTACAAAAGGGTGGGGAAAAGCTGTAGAAAACACCAGGATGCAATTGCAGGGTCATTAATTCCAGCATAAGTCACTGCTGGCACCTCCCCACCCCTGCTTGCTTTGCTGCCTGCCCCGTGCCAGCACCGCAGTCCTGGGCCGAGCCGTGATCCAGAGCAGGGAACTGATCCAGCCCAACAACGACCAAACCCACAAAAAGGTGATGTCAGCACAGGAGAGGAGCTGGGATGAAGAGGAACAGCAGGCAGGAGGATGGAACCACCCTGCTCTGCTGCCAGATGAAAGGAACCATATAAACACAGTCTCGGAGTTGCTGGATCACTCCGAGCCGCTGCAACGAATAAAAAAATAAATGTATAAATGTATAAATGTACACTTGGATTTCAGAGTTTCAGAGCTGTTGGATCACTCCTGTATGCTGCAATGAATTCCTGTATAAATGTATAAATGTCCCCTTGGGTTGCCTTTGCAGGTCCATCCCAAAGTTCTGCAGTTTCGCTGCCGTGGCTCCAAAGGCATCCAGGCAGGATGAAAGACTTTGCTCCTTCAAAACACTTTGCAAGAGCTAATTATTACTCCTGTGCTGTCTTTCAAAAAAAGAACTAACAAGATCACGTGCAGAGGCACAGGTTCTTCAGGTTAAGGGTTGCTTTATATCCCTGCACTTTCAGAGGACTGGATCTTGCTTTCAAGAAAATGCATTTCATGCTGTTGTGCTTCTAAAGGGAGTATCCACTTGTTTATGGCAGGAATTTCAGGCAGGGAACCCAGGCTCTGCCACTCAACAGATACGGGAGTCAGAAGCCACTACCTTATTTAAGGAATTAAATGAACAGAAATGATTTATACAAACCAAACTATCAGGCTGAACTGATGTCCAGGTGAACAATGGAGGTGAACACGTGGAATTGTTACTGTGCTTCCAAGATGATTTTTTTTTTTTTCTTTGAACTGAGATGATGATGATGTTGATTTGGTTTGAGGCCATTTTCCAGATCTGCTTTAGGTACTAGCTGAAGCTGAGCTGGTGCTTCTTGTGGCACTGTGCTGTCTGCCAAGCTTTAGTTTGAGAGTGATTAATGGCACCTTTCATGTGCCACCACCCTCATGAAAATGCCAAGTGCACCTGCAAGGAGCCTGTGGTGGCAGCTCACAAGTCACAATTCCCTTATTCTCTGGTATTTCCTTTGTTAAAAGTTGAGCTCCTACCTTGAAGTATTTGAAATCAAGGAAAGGTGTCTCCATCACAATCCCAGCCATGTTTTGATGGTGACCCCCAACCTGAGCTGCAGGAGGGAGCTTGCACCTGGGGAAGGGCAAACTCCCACCTTAATGCCACGGAAGGGGAACGGTGTTCAGAGAAAGTTCACCGGGGATTTTTGTCGCTGTTTTTGCACATTTTCCTCTCTATTTTGTGTTGCTGCGGCCTGTTCTACTGCCCCATCAACACCTTTAATGATTTTCCTTATTTTCCTTCATCAGCCATCTTTATCTCATAAATACTGATATTTTCCAGCCTCATTATCAGCCTCCTATTTCCCCTTTATTTCCATTCCTGCACTCATATATATGCAAGTGCCTGTTTTCATATGCATGTTCACACAGCAGCTTCCATTTCCCTCCTCTGCTGGGCTGAGGGAGGGGAAGGTGGGGTTTGGTTCCCATTGACAAAATCCTCTTCCACAACTGCAAAACGGGGACTTCTTCAGCATCTGCTGAAGTTTTCTTAAACCATTCCCCATTATCATCAACATTGTTTGCTTTAGGGTCGTTTTGGCTTTTTTTTTTTCTCTTTCTTTTCGAACCACTTTGCTCATAATTGCTTTAATCTTTGGGAAAACAGCCCTTTTAAAGAATCCAGTATATCCATTATACAATTAATGACTCCCAGTGGTCTTCCCTAGCGTGAGATGCCTTGACAGAAGGGAAGTGGAGCAGATTTATTTGCAATGGCACTTCACAAGATCTTGTTTCAATTTCTTGGCCATGCTTCTTTCTGGGACAAGTAGGTCATAGCACATAAACAGACAGCACTGCCATCAAGCTTTCCTTATCTTCCTCAATTTGAAAGTGGGATATGAAAAATTAAGTGAAAAGCTCAATTACTGTTTATGGGTTTTGTAATGTCTTAACGCTCCCGTTGCTGTGTGCTGCGTCCCACAGATGTGATAAACAAGCAACAGTGAAAACAAACACTGCAAAAGGGAAGGGTGGAAGAAAGGAAATGGGATTATTCCTATTTTACCAAAGGAGAGTTGAAGCACTGAAAGATTAAACAACTTGCTCATAGCGCAGTCACACAGAGAAATGGAAGAAGAATCTGGGACTGAACTCAGATCTCCCACAAGGCAGTCCAGGACTTTTAACCACAAACCATTCTTCATCCATAATGAATAGCTGCTGGCATGCACAAACCAGCACCCAGCCAGGGAAAGGGACATGTCTAGTCAGGAGAATATTAACACTTGGTTGCAAAATGGTCACTGGACCGTCCCTGGGAGCGCAGGATTCAACCCAAGTGTTTGATGAGATGATGAAGCAATTCAACCGTTAACTCCAGATTGATTCCTGGGACACAAAGGGCAATGATGTAAACTCGGGGCAGAGGCTGAGACTCTCATTTTCTGCAGGAACACGTTCAATTCAAACGCTGATTTAGTTTAAAAAATGGAGCTCGTTTAAAACGGGGTGAAGCTTTTGGCATCCTCCACTCAATAGTTCGTGTAATGTACCATACCAGAAGATCTTGGTGTTCCTGCCAAACTTGCAGCCAGCAGAATCCTTCACTGGTGATAGCTGAGCGTTGCAGCCCTGTGAGAAAGCAGGCATTTCCCATGATATATGGGGAATCATTTTCTTATTGGCAAAGTCGTTGGAAAATTGCAAAATATTCTGCCTAAAAGAGAGAGAGAGAGAGTTTCATCCTACTTTTTGCAGGAATGTGTAAAGAAAAAAAAAAAATAATAATAGAAGGCAGTTGTGCAGTTTCCAGGATTTCTGTTGAAAGATGGGAAAAATGGGCTTTTTGTTTGAAGTGCAAGTGTGAGGTTATTGAGCCTGTGATGTGTCACAGCTACCATGAGTGGAACAGCCTGACCCACTCTTGGTTTACCCTTTGGAGCTCATTGTTGAGGCACAGCTCCCACTCCAAAGCTCTCAGGCTTTCACCTGCAGCAGGGACAAATTCCCTGAATCCTCCCCCAGCTCCCAAGGCAGCTCAGGACTGATCCCAGGGGCTGCACTGCTGGAGCCATCAGGAGTGGCAGCCTCTGTCCTGTGCATCCCCACATCAAACCAGGCACTGAGATGCCTCTAATTCAAATCAGACGCCAAACAAGCCACAAGCAAAAGCAAAGAGCAGCAGTGAAGCCTGACACAGAGAATTCCAGCAAAAAACATCTTTCTAGAGGGTTCAAGGAGCAGCACTTCTGCTTTCTGCCACGGGGAGATCAGCTTGGATGTGATCGTGAACCTGCTGAGGTTCCTCAGTAGCACCGGAGAAAAAATGTGCCGCTGCTCAACAGCAAAAAGCAGCAAAGCCACACCTTGGCATTTTGGCCTCTGGCCAAACAGAAATTTGAACATAAGATGGAAAATTTATTGTTGGGGCTTTTGAACTAAAGCTTTGCTCTTTTGTTCAGAAACAGGGCAGAGCCCCAGCAGAGGAGCCCCACGCTTTTAGGGACAAGATAAACGACAGGAGGCAGAAATCCTGCCTGAACAACCCTGAGGAAGGGTTGCACTCAGTGTGGAGATCACAGTGTCAAACAGCTCCTCAACGTCTTCTCTGCTCTCAGAGGTTTACTGGAAAGGAGAGCAGTAAACGTGGCCACATGTCCAGGCCTGTGTGTGCCACATGAGATGTGTTCTCTTGCCCCTGCCTCCCACCTGGAGGCTGCTGTGCCTCCCTGGTGCTCCTGGGGCACAGTGGCAGCTGTTACTCACATCCACTGCAGGTCAGCACGACCTGGATCCACCAACAAGCTCTGTCTTGCTGCTCACACTAAATGAGGCTTGGATTATTAAGTCTCCAGGAGTATCACCCGAACTGAATGAAGGTTATTACCCACATGATGTCTGCCAAAGGTAGCTCAGCTGAGGTATGGCTGTATGTCCTTTTTTGGTTTATGAACTTGCTTGGGGTGTGTAACAAAACCCTGGTTTAATTTGCAATATCGTGAACTGGAGTCCCTGAAGCTCCTGATAGCAGAGATGGCTCCAAACTCCTTCCAAGCAGGGACCAGATTTCCAGTGTAGATCTGGGGCTGGGTTCTGCCCACCAGGGAAAGGAATCTCAGCTCAGAACTGGCTCTTGAGGGGAGCTGGAGGATTCCCCAAAGTCTGAGGCTCTGGGGTTGGAACTTTTCATCAGGAAGGTTCCCAAGTCCACATCCTAGTCCCAAAAAATGTGTGAAACTGCTGGATGACAGCCCTGTCCCCTTTGTGACAGTGGGAGGAATCCCAGGCGCTGCAGCCACACCTGCACCCCGGTGTGGCCCTTGTGCTGCCCTGGGCAGGGAGGGGACAGGCACGGCAGTGATCCTATCACAGGTATCATCTGTCACCACCCCAGCTCAGCAGCAGCCCTTAAAACTGTCTGGCTGCAGTGTGAAATTGCATCAGGAGTGGGGATGCTCACGAGGCAACTTCCTGGAAAAGCACATTAGAAAACACTTTTTTTTTCCAAATACAGGACTTGGAGCTCAGAACAAAGTTTGCAGCTAAACCCAGCATGCTCAGGCTGTAAATCTTGTTGGTGCAGAACCAAGTCCTCGTCCTGGCTCAGCAGAACCTCTTGGATTAGGATGTGGTGTTTGCTGCAGGTTTAGAACCAGTCTGTATAAATTTACCCCCGGCTCCCAACTCGTCAAATCTTTTCCCCCTTTGCAGACCTGAGTGTGCACAGAGCCCAGGTGATGAAGGTCATCTGTTCCACATTACCCAGCAGGATGCAGCTCTGTGGCTCCAGGCAAGTGTAGCTTGTGTATTTTCAAATATTTGCCTGAAAACTCTCGCTTCGGATCAGTTTTTCTGACTTTTGCTGGGAGAGTTTTCCAGGAACGTCCACCCTGAGTGAGCTGTTGTGCTGTGCAGGGAGCCATGCTGCTGGTATTCTGGAGTGGGAACTCTCCATGATTTCTCCTTTGCAGGGCTGGGTGCTGATTCTCAGTCAGGCTTGTGGCAGCTTCCAGAAAAATTCCCTATCCCTGCAGGTCCATGGCTTCAATGAGCCCAGAATGCAACTGCTGCCCTCATGCAATTCCATTATTGGGAATGCTGAGCACAGGATGCTTCTTCCCTTTCATTCCTCCCCACACAGAAAAGCAAAATCTATTTTTTTTTTAATTATTTTTTTAGTCTAAGGCAGTCCAGTGACCTTTTCCATTTTTAAGGGCACTTAGCACTCCCCTCCAGGCACCTGCAAAGAAGGCAATGGGAGCCATTCCATTATCCCTCAAGGAAAAAAGAGGAATCTTTCTTTTTTTTTCCTTCATCTTTCCCTCTCTGCCTTTGCTGCAAGATCCATTTTCAGCCTGGCCCTTTTCCCCCCTCTCAAGCTGAGTTTCTTTTCTCTGTGTTACATTTCTACTGCGAGGATGCAGAACTGAAGCAACTGCTTGGATCTGCTCTGCACAACCCCGGTTCACCCAGGAATGGGTTTTGGGGGAAGAAAGAGGGATTACCTCATCCTTATCTTGAAGCTGCTCCTTTCTCTCGACTGTATCATTTCCCTGACATCCCACATGCCCCAAGTCCACTGAACACCACTGAGCTGGACAGGTGCCAGTCCAATATTCATCCAGGCTCCTTGTTAACTCCAGGATTTCACAAACCTCGGTGCAGGGACTAATGAGAAATCAGGATCTGGCGCCATGGCTGGACTGAAATCAAACCATGAAGCTCCTTCCCGACCTATTATAAAAATTACAGTGTGGAAAGTGAATTTAATGGCGCAGAGTGCTTAATTGTAATATCAGTAAAGGCTTTGATCTGGGTGACTCTTGACATCACAGAACGAGGAAACTCCCTTAATGATTTGAAAAACCACACCAACGGTTGGGGAAGGAAATTTGTTTTATGTGTATATATTAAAAAAAAAATGTTACCAAGTCTCAGGAAGAATTTTATTTTGGCAGGGGAGAGGATTGCTGGAAAAGGGATCTGTATCACAAAGGGAAACAGAGATTGGCTTAAAAAAGAAACAAGACATGGAGGACATTTTTAGTGCAGTGGAATCGCAATGGCCTGGCATTGAAAAGTGGGATGCTCTTAGCAGGGCCTGTGCTGAGTGTGGGGTGCCATCCTTTAGCACAGAAGCTGCAGCTCAGGGGTCTCAGAGCTGCCCAGGGCTGAGGGGTGAATCTCTGCCTCCTTAGCCCACGGATGATGCAAGACAGATCCTTCTCCAAAGCAGCTGACTCCAGTTGTTGTGTTGGAAAAGGAGTCACGGCTCCACTGACCCTTCCAAGTGAAAGCCCAGGAATTTTCTTTGGCAGAGGCTGGCTGAAAGACCCAGGCAGAGGCAGAGAGGAGGGAACTTCACCCCAGAAATCAAACATCAGGGCCTCTCCCATGCTCCCTCCCAAGCCAGAGGTCTAAACACTCAGCAAGAGGTCCTACCTCCAGCTGGCAAGGAACAATCACAGGCTTAAAAAGTTCTGTCCCGCTTCTGCTGGATCTTCTGCATCTACCTTAACGTCAGAGATGACATTTCACTGAGCCAGGTCTCCCAAAAGGAAGAATTTCCTGCACCTTAGGCTGCTGACAGCTGCCAGAGCTGATCTGGCAAGACTTTTTTTCATAGCCTGATGTGAAAACCAGAACTTTCGATGACGCCGAGGCGCAGGAGTGTGATCTGTGGCTTAGGAGAGGAGAGGAAAAAACACATCTATTGGTACAACTACAGAAAAACAAGTTGAGGTGACTCATGAGGTGTCTATGGTCTTTCAAGGAGAATTCCCAGGTAACTGGTTTCCACTCAGGCTGCCTCAGGTAAACCTCCAGAGCCACCTGCCTGGGTGGGAAAAGTCTAATTTCAAAAGATTAAAATTTAGAGCTTCATCCTAGTGTTGTGGTTTAGCTGATGAGGTGATGTTGGGTCATAGGCTGGACTCGATGATCTCAAAGGTCTTTTCCAACCTCATTTATTCTGTGACTTTGTGATTCCGTGGGGGTATTGCTCCTGCTCAGCCTCACAGGGAATCTGGAGGTGGCCTGAGGTGGAATGTGGTGGGGATGCAGCCAGGAGAGCTCTGCTGTGTCCCCTGCCTGGGGATGGACATCATCCCACGGGGAACCTTCCATCCTTCCTTGGGGACTCAAGTTACACACAGTCAGGGTGTGGCACAAGACAACAAACTGCACTAGGTGAGATGCCCAGTGAGTTCCTGCATTGGAATGCTTCAGTCCTCACAAGAAAGCTGGTGGAGAACAGCTCTAAAACTGGAATATTTTATCTGAGCTAAAATATGAGTGTCTATCTCAGTCCTTACAAGAAAGCTGGTGGAGAACAGCTCTAAAACTGGAATATTTTATCTGAGCTAAAATATGAGTGTCTATCTCAGTCCTTACAAGAAAGCTGGTGGAGAACAGCTCTAAAACTGGAATATTTTATCTGAGCTAAAATATGAGTGTCTATCTCAGTCCTTACAAGAAAGCTGGTGGAGAACAGCTCTAAAACTGGAATATTTTATCTGAGCTAAAAAAAAACGAGTGCCCATCAGGTAAGAAAGTATTGATGTAAAGTTTAACTGTGTACCTGCAAAGTCACCTTCCAGGCACTGAAAAATTCCCCTGACATTCAGACTCTGGCACATAAAGCTGTAAACAGACCAAATCCCACCCCACCAATGAGCATTTCCAGCAAACACCTTTAGCTACCCTTTGCCCTGGTGCCATTTCTCCGTGCTCCTGTGTCCTTTCCCAGCCTTTTCCTCTGCTCTGACTGGGGCAGACTGGAATGTCTCTGGGGGCAGGCAGCTCCCGAGGCTGGGACCCCTCAGGTACAGCCATCTGCAAACACCACAAGACAAATGCCTCTCCTGCAAAGTGTTTTAAGTGCAGGGAATTTACTTTTCCCCCAGCGGCTGCCCACTGATACAGGAAATCTAATCCTAAATCTCATTAGGTTCTACAAACAATTCGGCCTCTTTCCCCAACAAAATCACCATCCTGGACTGCTGAATGTTTATATTTTATTTCCCAACTCCTTTTTTTTTTTTCTCTCCATTCCCCCCGCCCTTGCGATTTTCCTTTTGGTAAATATTTCTACATTGGAGAAGTCTAGCCAAAAGAGATTTAAAAAAAAAAGAAAGTGAGCAGGAGAGACAGAGTATCAATCATTTACCTTCAGTTCCCCTGGGAAGAGGTGGGGAGAAAGAACAGCAAGGTAAAAAGTTAAAAACGGCAGAACCACAGCGGAGTTCTTTGAAGAGCATCCAAATCTATTTCTTCCAATGTTAAGGCCCTTGCAACACGTGCCAGGACTTGGAAGGCAAAAGAGAAAAAACAACCCAATTCACTTCCAAAAGCGAATTTTTCAGCATCAGGCCAAACTGCTCAATGTTAATTTGGTTATTTGGCAAAAAATAACAATAATACTAGTACCTGAACTGGTGCCATCTGCATCTAAAGATTCTGGCCAGCCCATTTCCCAGGCCAAGAATTACAGCAGATACCCCTGACTATTGAAAAAAAAACAGTTTGCTATTTAAATGTTTATTGTATAACCAAGTGTTGCATTGTGTTGGGAACGCACTGACAGCGTATCTCGTACACAAACAGGGGGATGAGGTAAGAAAAAGTGATATATCGATTGTATAAACACTTCAGAGGTCGAATATTGGCTCCCATTTCCTGCCATAAACACGCAGCTTTAATTAAACACTCAGAAAAGTGCTGGTAAAGTGACTTATTTTCCTTTGTTACCAGCAAGATGAAAATATTAAAAGAGCGTCCTCGGATGCCACGTGTGGGAATGCCTTGAATGTGCAGGGAAAGGAACACGGCTGCCCCCAAAGAAAAGCTCCTGGCAGCTCCTGGGGTGAGCCGTGGGGACAATCCCAACGAGACCACCACAGCCTTTTCTCCAAAAAAAAGCAGCAAGATGTGGAGCTGGGAGAAAATATTTCAGCCAGAGCCACGGCGGGGTCAGGGCCAGGGATGGAGGGAACACAGAAGAGCAGCGCCGTGCCAGGCTGATCCTGCTCTGCCTGCAGCCAGGAAGGAGCCCCGGGGAGCTGCTGCTCTGAAGAAAGAGCTGGAGGGAGAAAGGAAGGGAAAATAAGGCAGAGGTCTCTGCTGGCTGCCCACAGACCCCTCAGGGAGCTGCTCCAGCCCCACTCCCAGCAGCAGGCTGGAGACAGGGTGGAGCCAGCACTCATCCTGTGCCTCAGCCGTGTCCCTTGGTCACCTTTCCCAGCCCACGGAGAGCCAGGGGGTCAGACACAGGATCCTGGCCCCCTCCCAGGCTGGCCCAGGGACACCCCCGGGAGAGCTCCACGGAGCTGCCTCTTTAAGACACGGCAGGGACACTCCCTCCTTCCCCTCGCAGGCAATGCACTGCATTGTCATTAATTATGTTTTGGGTGACTCCTGAAAACCATGCCCTCCCATCATCGGACAGCGGTTTAATTCGAGGCCTGATAAAAGACACATTGAAAGGCGAGGGAAGGGTGCTGCTGGAATGTTTGTTTGCGCAGGGCTCTTTTTTATGGAGAGTCAATCCTCTGTTTAAAGCTTCCACTAATGGGCCAGGCTGCTTGGAATGTTTCCTGCTGATTTAAACACTCACACCACGGACCTTTGCTCTCACACAGGACCTCTGAGGGCTCAGGGAGGACCAGGATCTCACCGGGTTCCTTCCCTCTAGACCACGCTCGTGATGCAGCCAGCTCGGCCTAGAAAATGGGGATAAGGATTGTGAAAGAGATCACAAATTCTCCTGAATTATCCTCTTTTCTCTTATGAAATGCCCTCATACTCAGGAAATGCTGGGGGATTAACCTATCCCTCCAAAGAAGGGAAAAGCTTGCAATTAAGAGGAGCTCCCTGCGCACTCGACCCTTATCTCAGCCCCTCCTGTGGAAAGGCCAGGCAATCTCCATAAAAAATAACTTCAGGAGCAGAAATCTGGCAAATGTGGGCCTTGTGGGCTGGCAGTGACGTGGCTGTGAACCAGCAGCACCAGCCAGTGCCTGGGGCCCAGGAGAAAAAGCTTTGTCCCAATGACACCGAGGGTCAGCATTGATACAAACACAATGGAATTTGGACTGATTAAGGCCTTTTCCTCCCCACGCTGGATATAGGATTTCCTGTGCTGAAGCATGTTGGAGTATATTATTTCTATGCCAGGGAAGGGAAAACACTCTCATACGCTGAGAGGAGAAAAACATATCTCTTGGGGTGAGGAAAAGATAATGAAGCAAAGAATCCCAGCTGGACGACACAAAGGTTGGGGACTTGCATCACTGCTGAGCACCCTCTTCCCCAAAGCTTTTTGGGAAGGAAAGGAAACTCCAAACCTACAGCCATCAGGAAGGGGGAGAGAGAGAAGAGAGTGTGAAGCATTTAAAATACTAAAGCTCTAATTGTTACAGTTAAAGCTCTAATCATTAATCATCACAGTTAAAGCTCTGATTCATATTCTGAAGTGACTGGGATAAAACCCCATGGGATTCTTCTGCCCCAAAATGGGAATTTGGAGACGATGATCAGCAGGTTGACACAAACACACTGATCAGGGCAGTTCCTCGGAGCGCAAGGAACTTGTTTATTACAACTGAAGACATTTTCCTGCACCAGCCCACACAGTTCAAACTGCAAGAGCGAAGCAGGATTCTTACACCTCCAGGAAAACAGAGAAACAGCAAAATGGTCTTTGTCAACGTGTATTCCAATGGTTAAATGCAATAAATGGGTGATTTGCTCAGTCCACCATGGAGTTAGTTACTCACTCAGTACCACCGGGAGTAAATGAAACCTCCCAAGTGAAGCTTTCTGCCTCATAAAAATTCCCCTATGCAGGACACGTCCTGCCACTCACGTGCTGTTCTGCAAGAGGCCTGAGAGAATGAAAGCACTTTGTGGCGCTAAGATGATAAAACAGATCTCCAGGACATCTTTCAGCAGCGCAAGCAAAATAGTCCTGGGACTGTTAGTGATCCCGGGGAAAATAAACACAGGGACCCCAGCAACCCTGGGATTGTCGGAGAGGCTCCGTGGGTGGCTCGCATTGCATTAAGAGTAACAAGGTTTCTTTTTCAAAGGACGTTTTAAAAAAAGAGTGCAAGAAACAGGCATTACAAGCCGTGGTCATTCCAGGAGATGCATGAACTCAGGACTGACTGCATGGAAAAAGGCATCAATACCTCAGCTGCTCATCCATCACGAGGATCACACTTTGCTTTTGTGCTCTCACAGTTGGGGAAAATGCATTTGCCTTCCAGAGGGTTCCTTCACTCCAAGCTTTTCCCTGCTCAGGACTGCAAGCCCCGAGCAGCGGGGATGTGAGGAGCCAGACCCACGCCACGTTTCCAGAGCAAAACTGCACAAATTGTCTGAATGCAGCCTTCACAGGGGAGGCTGCGGCAGGCATGGAGACCTCCAACAACAAAGCACTCCAGAAAAAAAAGAAAAGAAAAAAAGAAAAAGCAAAAAAAAAAAAAAAAAAAAAAAAAAAAAAAAAAAAAAAAAAAAAAGGAAAAAAAAAAGCCAGAGGAAAAACAAACAAAGGGCTTGGAGACTTTTCAGAGGAAAGCAAGAGTAACCCTTGAGGGGACTGCAGGACCACTGTGAAGGGATCAGTGAACCAACACTGCCTCAAGCCCAGGGGAATATGGAAACCTTCAATATAATCCTGCAGAGCCCCCAGTCCACAAGCAGCACAAACCATCAGCCCTGCACAGGAACCAGAGAGGTCCTGTAAGGGCCCTGGAAGGACAGGGCTTCACTGCCACGCTAATTGTGTTGAAATGGAAAGTCAGGAGGAGCCAAGTGCCGCTAATTAATGTTTTTGGCCTGGCCCAATGCAAATGAAGTTCAGTAGATAGTGCAGCTGGAATATACAGACCGGATCAATACTGGGCATCCATTCCTTTCCACTTCCTTCCTCCAGTCCCTTCTCAGTCAAAACTCAAGTGTGGAGACAGCTCTGCCTCTCTCCACGCTGAATTCCAGGTCCAGTTCCTCACCCTCTCCCCCTGAAAGGCAGGCTGGATGCCATCTCCAGGGAAATGATGCCTGTTACAACTGAATTTTAATTTACACTCCCAAGTTTGAGCTTTTCAAATCCCTTTTGAGCAGCTGTCAGGTACAGTGTCACTGCAGTAATTTGATCAAGTGGTTGGTGGCCACAAGGAGAGGTTTAAATGATCAAACCAGCAAATTCAAAAGAGTTTTAGAAAATCCCATCTGAATACAAAAAGTTAAGCAAAACACTGTCACGAAAACATTTCTGATTCCCATCCAAAAAAGCCTACCATTTCTTATGAAGCCTTTAAAATTGACAATGAGGGAATTCTTCACTGTGGTCTCGCCCTCGCTTTCACCCTACAAAGCAATGCTGTATGGAGGCAGAGTAAACACTCTCCGCTCTATTTTCCTAAATAAAGTGAAGGAAAAAAACAGATCAATGTCTATTCTGCTGCCAGCAGATATGGAGTCAATTAAAAAACTAAAATATACAATAACTTAACTCTTTGCACAGAGCTCCAAACATATCAATACAGTGAGCAGAAAATTGTTTTCCATACAAGCACTGAAAACACCCCGGGTTGAGACACACTCTCAGCTTTTAAATTCTGAAGGTGAGTTTGTTATTCCAGAACCAAAGGATCAGCAGGCAGCTCTCACAGCCACTGTAAGTTTTTTCCTCCATCAGTTCTGCCAAGGATGTTCCCCAAGTTCATCTTTTCCCAGGACATGTGCCAGGTATGGCCACCCTGGCAGGGGGGACATGCAGAAGTGGCTTTAGCCTTTCTCCAGGCTCCAGCTTTGGGAACGAGGACACCAGGCAGTGCTCACCCTCCTGCCAGGCAGATAAAAGCGGCCCTGGTGCTCATCAGAAGCTGTAAAGAGACAAGAATCTTAATTTTTTGAAGAGCAATTTTTGCCCTTCTCTTGTTTTCCAGTTCCACAGCTGCCTTAAAAACATTCGCCTCGTCTTTTCAGCCGGTACCAAACCGAAATCCTTGGATCAGCTCCCGAGTGTGGGAACGTTCTGGAGGTGAATCCACTTCCAGAACTCCAATCTGGGGTTGGGCAGCAGCTCTCCCACACTCTGTGGGCTGTGTTGAGCCTTCCACTATCCCAGGAATTCTGCAGGCCTGGCTGGGAGAGCCCGTGTCCTGTATTTTTCTCTAGGACAGGATTCCAGGTGCCACATCCCCACATGATGCCATTACATGCTGCTGGAGCCAAGCAAAATGTTTCCTTGCGACTTTTGGCTCTTCCCTCCAGCTTAGCCCTTACTTAGACAAATTCTCCTGCCTTCAGAATTTTTAATTCCCATTAGCATCGCTGTTTTCCTGGATAAAAACCTTTCAAAATGGGCAAAGTCCAGGAGATTTTGTTAGAACAGCTGCACAGCTCGTGCGTTACAGCTCCATTTCCAAATGTTTTCAGCAGCGTGGCACGATGTGAGGAGCTCACACAGATAAAAAACCACCTTGACCTGCTCTGAAGAAGGCAGGGGCTCTAGCCAAGGTACTGGGAACCACCCCTGCTGCAGGCTGGGTGTGGCTGTGGCAGCAAGGACGGCCACCAAAGAGGTGCACAATTCCAACAGCTGCTTTTTGTCACTTTTCTGAGCACATTTCAATGGCTTGGAGGCAGGTGGGACTTTGTTGTGCCCTCATTCCCCTCAGTGGCACTGGTTGGCCTGGCAGGAACTCTCCCCTTCTGCCTTCAGCTCGACTTCTTGGCTGGAAACACCAACACCAACACCAGGGCTGGGCTGAGGCAGCCATGGTATTTCTCCTTAAAATAATTCCTTCAGTACTGCAGAACTTGATTTCTAAGGTAACTTTTGGTCTCTGCTAAACATTGGCCTCAAGCCCCTGTGCTGGCCTGGAGAGGGAGCAGCTTTGAGCCCCTGACACCTGAGGGCAGGGACTGGAGCAGCAAACATCCCCAAATCAGGTGGGCCAACCTCCCCCAGGCCATGGCATCTCACAGCCAGGTCCAGGTAAAAGCTCTTCACTGCCTTCATCTGCTCTAGGCACAGAAGCTTCTGGAATGCTGGAGGAACTCTCAGGCTGGAGGGATGCACAGCCCCAGCTGGACCCCCAGCTCCTGCCTGGGCTCTTCCCAAGGGTTCTGTGAGCCCACTGGACCACAGCTAAGCTCACCCTGGACTCTCTTTGCCCACGTGACTTCAGTTTGTCTGAGAATTTCACCCATTTAAGAGGGTTTTAAGCAACCCCTTATTTCAGTATCCAGCAGTGGGTCTGGCCATCCCTGCCAGGTGAGCAAATCCCTCCCCTGGGCCCTGCCTACAGCAGGGACGGCTGCCAGGCCGAGCCAGGCCCGAAGAAAACCAGACCTTAATGTCATTTAAGAGTCACACTTTTGCATTCTTCGAGAGTTAAATAACCAGTAGAAATAATCCTGAAGTAATGGAGCTGTAGCTTTCTTTTTCCTTTTTATGCCCATATATTCATCCCCATGCCCCATCTGTGGCTCTGCCTATGTAGGTGTGTTAATCTCAAGCTTTTTCTGCTCCCCTTGCAGTGCTGCTCACAGTGAGGGGCAGCAGAGCTGGGGGAACATCTGCACATCCCAGAGCTGATCCACTCTGACCCTGCTGGGAGGGTGAGGATCCAGCCTTGGGCGCAACCTGTGACCTCTACAAGGTGCAGAATGATGAACTGCCCATCAAAAGAGCGTTTTTAGTTCCTCCAAGTCAGAGAAATCGTGGCATTCACTCGTAGCCATCCCCAGAGCCTGCTACTAGCACTGCTTGGCTTGTAAAACATTATTTCCTACAAATTACTCCTTGATTACTTTCAACATTTGGGTTGGGATCTTCCAAGCAAGTGTCTGTTTCTTGCTGAATTGCTCACAGTCATTTTAACTCCAATTGTTCTGGAAAGGAGTATAAAGTTAAACACTGCAATAAAGCGTTTGATGACACAAATTCCAAAAATTCGGATTCGAGCTGTTTCAGACTAGGCACCCTTACTGGCTTTGTTTATTTTTCATGTATTTATTCTACAAAACAATCCTGAGCTACCTCTAAATGATGGTAAACCCCCCATTTCTCTTCATTAGAAACATTGGAAAAAGCCACGCATCTGAGTGAAGCATTCAGGTGAAAAACTGGTGAAAATCACGCAAACAGATGAGAAATTAATCATTTCACCTCCAGACTGGAGTTTTCACAGCTTGCTACAAGGACAGCCTTGCCCATGTGGAGGATGAAGAGGAAGAATTAATATCCTGAAAGCACACAGCTAATGGAACGAGCAGTTCTCTCCCACGTGGGGTGGCCTCCCCTCCCAGCATGGGCACCTGCACTCACAGGTAGCACCAGGCTGCAAGGATAAGCACAGGATGCTCACATGTGGGGCCAGAACCACCTCAAATGACAGCCCAGAAACTCTTCCAGAGATCCCTGTGCTGCTCTCCCCAGCTTTGCATCCTTCCCTGCACACCCAGAAGGTGCAAATCTTCCTTTGAAGCTTCGTTTGTTTGCTTGTCTTCAAACGGGAAACCGCCAAAATTCACCGACTGTTTTCTGAGCCGAACGCTTTTTATTTCGCACGGGGGGAAAAGCAAATCCCACAACACAAGTAATTGCCATTCAATCTGTACCCTGGGTTAGAGTTCCCAGTCGGTTTCTCATCTTCCAGGGCTGAAAGGAAAGATTTCCCCGGGGACCTGCAAACGATCCCTCCACGCTGCGGAGGCCGTGCGCGCGCATCCACGGCATCACAAACCTGACTTTCCTCGAGCGACTCTGGCGTGGCTGCCACGAATCCACACGAAGCCAGCCCCCAATATTTATTGTCAGCAGCATTAGAGGATGCCCTGCCTCCTGTTTCAGAACTTAATGGCCCATTGACCGCACTTCCTGCGGAGCACAAACTGTGTCCCACGACACTAAATCTGTGCCACGCTAATGAAAAGCCCTTTTTATTTCAGGCCAGGATCCAGAGTGGAAATGATTTAGATCGCAGTCACTGGGTATTTTAACTCACTAACTCACTATTTCTTTAGTAATTAGAGATGAGGCCCATGGCAGTGCCAAGCTGTAGGCTGACCCGAACATGCCTATCTATTCTGGATACTCTCCTGGAGATTTTTATTGAGCGCGTTTCAAATTAGAGCTGAGGTGGGAATGAAAAATTCTTTGGCACAAGGGAGGGACGCAGATGAGTGCGTTTTCCACTTGGTTTCTTGGTCCTTAACACAGCAATATTTTACTTCAGGTTAAGGACACCCAGATGAGATGTGACAACAGGGACGAGCTGGATCCCTGCTTAGGAGGACAAAAGCAGAATGATTTCCCCTCTGCACCTTGCGGCTTGTCCTGCGGGGTGACTGGGGCAGAGTCACTCACACAGACTGGCAATCGCCTTCCTCCTCGTTTTATGTTTGTTATTTTTCTAACCTCCTCAATCTCACTTTGCTGAAGCAGAGGAAATGAGGTAAATTGGTCCTAACGCAGGCCAGGAATTGCTGTCCTGCTCCTGACATGGGGTTTAAAGGCACTGTGGGAGTGGAACAGTAAATCTCTGGAGCACAAATTTCTTGTGATAACACTAAATTTACCCAAATTTTTATTGCTAAGATACAAAGTGTTGTGGCAACACGAAGGAAAACAAATTCTAAGGTTTTCCTTTAAGGCATAAAGATCCACAGAACTCCACACAGTGCAGCCTACACTTCACCAGGGACATGGTGAGACTTCCCTAACACAACTGTGCACTCACATGCTCCTTTCCAGGAGCATGTGACACCAGACTGATTTTCCTTGCTCAGCAAGCACATCCATAAGCCTGCTGTATGGATTAGGAAACTCTAGATCCCTCCAGTGTCATCTGCCTTTGCTTTCCCTCTTTATCTCCATGGAGAAGCCCAGGAGCACTGCACACACGGGTGTGTGGTGGCAGGTGGAGTGCAGAGGGGTTTGGAGTGGAACTGGAGTGTTTTCCTGCAAGTTAGCAAGAAACAAGTGTGAAACTCAGCGTAACCCAGAGACCCTCCCAAGGATATTAAATAAATCTGAGGATAAGGGTAACGACACAAAGGTCAGTGTTTCCAGACACATAACCTATGAGAAGCATTACTAATTACATATACAGGCACAGATACACACACAAACCATCCCAGGCTTATTATAAGACAGATTTGGACCTAAAATCCACGTTTTTCTCCTTGAAGTGAAAGCATCACCTTGATTCCACATGGGTAAAGCAAGCCCTGCAGTCTTTGCCTCCATTCTATTTTTGATAAGATATTTCTACTGTGTATCTTAGGTTAAGTATTAACTTACATGAGAAACAGATGTTTCCCCTCTGCAAGGAAAAGCATCTTTTCAAAGGTCATCAGTGGGAGAGAAGGACTTCCAGGATTTACACAAGGCAGTGGCAGTTCTGGCCACTGTCCCTTCTGCTTTTAAGATCTTTTCCATTTGGCTTTAACTCTACCCGGTTTTAAAGAAGTTCTTTCATCCCACTACCTGGTAAAAGATATTTTCCATGCTTCCATTGCAACCAGAGTCATTCACTGGGCCGTTCCTAAAACCACAAAGGCTATTTTGTTGAATAAATCCGAGCCCTGCGTTCATTCCTAAACATAACTCAAAATATTTCAACGGTGCCTCCCCTCCTTTAGATGTTTTAATATTGGATAGGGAGATTTGCAGGATATAAGCTTTACAACCTGTGAAGTTTTCACATCTCCAGGTGGAATTGCTTAACAGTTACAAAAAAAGAAAATTAGAAAAAAAAAAAAAAAAAAAAAAAAAAAAAAGGGACAGAAGACTTGAACCTGCTGGTCCACAAAAGAGAAGTTCATAAACCACAAAGAACTGTAAAACAATAAAGTTTTCCTCACTGGTTAAACGCAGTGGAATTAATGATCTGAGTTTTAGGGATATCTGAAAGCTGTATTGGATTACTTTGCCTAAGGAATAAACAATCCCTGTCCCCTTCCAGTATTTCACCCTCTTCAGGAGGATGAGGAAGAACTTTCATAAATAGTAATGTATAAATATGCAGATGTGCAAAGATAAACAGCACACAGAGAGACCAACAGCAGAGCAGAGAACAGCTCAGACCGAAATTAACATCAGCACCCACAGAATTAAGAGAATTTGATGTGCAATCCTTGATCTCAGCACATGAATGAATCAGGATGGAGGAAAAGGCAGATCTAAACTGAGATTCTCAACCTGGATCTGTTAACTCCAGGCAGGGACAACATCCCAGTCCTCTAAACCACCAGCCATGGGAATCATAAATGGAATGAGGAGACTGAGGAGCTGGGGATGGAGGAAGAACTCTCCCTTCTTCCTTTTCCAACAGCCTGAGCTCATCTGATCTCCCAGCCAACCTCAGACTGTTCCTGGGAGACTTCACACCTGGGAGGTGGCACAGTCCCAGCAGCACAAGGACTTAGATCAACCCCTGCTCTTGCTCACTGATTTTTTTTTTCCCCAAAGCCCAGGCTGTCCCCAATGTCCCCAGCCCCAGCTGGCCGTGCCCAGAGCTGAGGAGAGGGAGCAGCACCCACAGCTCGTGGGGAATGTGGTCCCTGCCAACACCCACAAACCTCCCAGAGCGGAGCAGGAGCACTCCAGGGAAGGGCAGAGCGATGCCAAACCACAGGGTGGGGTGAGGAGAAGTGTCTGCAGGAATTCTGCAGGCTCTGGGACAGATAGCATCAGGGACTGACGGTGTCAGGATCACACACAGTCGGAATTATCAGCAAGTCACCCCTCAGGAGAGCACAAACCCCAGTGCACGGCCCTGCCCCGGCTTGGGCGGCTCTTGAGGCCCTTTTTTCATGCCTTAAATAAACAGAATCAAAGTCCAAGAGTTAAAACTCGACTTCAACTCTTATAAACTGCCAGTTTCTGAAATTACACAAGCAAACAATACTAAAATAAATAAAACCTACAGGCGAACCCTCTCTGAGAGCCCACAGCATTGTTAATGTCAGTACCAGAGAGCGTTTGTCTTCTGCAAAGTTATATGAAGTCTTGGTTTGGCTGAACTCACGTTGTCTGGTCACTTCTCCCTTCCCTGGAGAGAATATGAATGGTTTCTATTTCGAGGAGGTTACAGGTAGCCATAAATTATCACCTAAGTGTGGGCTGCCTCAGCCCCAGCACCTTGCCAGCTCCTCAGAGCACTGGATGGCTTTGGCACCGAAACCTGCCAAGTTCTTGGGCCACGTCAACTCAGTTTTTGACATGTGTTATGTGGATCACAGGGAACCATTGCAGAGACCTCGTTATGGAAGAATGAAGCATTTTTTCCCCATCTATCATAGGTACTTTTCAGATGACTGCATTCCTGCAGGACTAAATCATCTTTTTTTTTTTTAAAAAAAAACAATTTTAGCTCCTTGCTGCCCGTCCCTAAAATATCAGCCGTGACCAGGTAGCTCAGATTGTCACCGAAAAAAAGTTAATTATCACCTGCACGTTGCTAATTTGTGGAGCTTTGTCTTTCAGGCACAAAAAGAAATTAATTACAACGTTGAACTTTCTGACTCAAAAAGTCAGTTGACATAAAATCCTGCCACGAGTGGAGAAGCACACAAAGGCCTTTTCCAAAGCACACATTCCCTTAATGCTCCTGGAATAAAGCTATTTATATGTAATGCATGTGATATAGGCCAGCTCACTGATCTTTTGTAGTGTAGGAAGGGATGGACTTTAAAGGCAGAGTTTAATTAAGTTTCTTAACACTCCTTTGTGAGGATAAAACAACCATTCCTGTTTTGCAGGCAAATGCTAAAAAGTTAATTAAATTACAAGATCCAGACACTTTTTTAGAGGCAGAGGCAGGAGAAGAGGTCGGGAGACTCAGTTCCAGTCCCAGCTGACAGGAAACTCTCCCCAGTGAATGTTCTCCATCAAGAGAGATTTCACCTGACTCCAGATCACACCACAAACCTCACAATTTACTGAAGAGACAGCTTGAAGAGTGAGAAACATTTCTTTCCTATAGAAAGCATAAAATAATCTGGGTACTGCACAATGGTAACAGTGATAAAGGAATACTTTGGATTCCAAATCTTAAAAACTCAGGGAAAAACCCCAAAATTAAAACTTGAAACAAAACTGCAATAACCTGAAAAAAAGGCAATAAAACACCTGATTTCTTTGGATTCTGAAGCTTCTGAAGGGTTCTGCCCTATTTGCTTCCCTCATCAAGTCCAAGGTAATCCGAATTAAATGAACAAATAGTTATTACTGGATGCAAAGACGCTGTTTGAAAGAAAAAGAAAGCTGGAGGGCAATCATTGAAATGATCCAGGTAGAAGGTCCCCTGATTTACATAGAAATGATTTGTTATTATTGTATTAATGATGTCATTTCTTTATCAAGTCATGATACAAACCCAGTCAAGTGCTTGGCAGGGGATTAAAGGAAAGCTGTAACCCAAGAGAACATGAACAGCTTCATTCTTCTAGAAGAAAGCTTGAATATTCAGTTCGTTGCGCCATCGCTGCCTTGATTGGGCTAATTAAGTCAATTATGTAAAAATATTCCGCCTTGCCAGGGTAGGCAAGACTTGAGGAACAGTGGAAAAGAACAGAGAGGAGGAGGCTGCCCCAAAACTCTTGAGGAGCACCAACCAAGAGGGCAGACGGGCAAAAGTGAACCCAGTAATTTGGGAACCCAGAATGAGGGAAACCTGCATGGATTTTGGTTTGTGACACAGCCTGTGGCTGAGTCATGGTGATGCCTCAGTCCTGTGTGGACCCTGGGATGTCGAACAAGCCTGTCAAAGCCAAAATATTCACGGCACCATCGGGGCAGCTTCTCTGTGTCACAGAACGTGGGGAGTGTTAAATTCCTTTGGGTGAACGGCTTCAGCCGCATCTGTCTGTAGATACACAGACAAACAAAACGACTTTTCCTTGGAAAACCAGCTCCCAAACACAGAGAGCATCAGAGAACAGGTGGCATGAGAGTGAAGGGACTGAGCATCCTCCAGTCACCGCTGGCAGGGCTGGGGAAGCTGCAAGGCTCTGGAGACACCAGAAATCTACCTGGATTTAGGGCTCTGGGGAGACACTCGGGGTATTTTGCTGCTTTTAGAGAAGACTTCCTCTAAATTCAGCAAGTCTCACAACCTGCCTCTGACACCACTCAGCTCAAAATGCCTTGCAAAAATGGAGCAGGTAAGAATGCAGAGCGGTCCTTATCACAGGTCACCTTTCTGTTCCATAGGGAGAACAGTCAGGGCTTTGCCTTTCATTGCTCAGTACAGTGGACAAAGTAAATTTTACTTAATGAAAGGTAAACTTTTTTTTGAAAGATGATTCTGATTTAAAAATCAACCAATTTTAACACAAACAAAAAAATGACCATGAAAATCCCGCTTGGGCCAAAAAGGCCCTTCTTGTCACTGACTGTGACAAAGTTAGTCAAAGTTAACCGTGGCACTAACAACAAAGCTGGCCTGATCTGGTCGTCATCGTCTCCGAGCACCTGCTGCCCCTTCCCTGCAGAAAAGCTCCTGCTCTGTCCCTGCTGTGACCAGGACTCTGCCCAGGGCAGCACAAAACGAAGTCACCCTGCTGGAGGTTTGTCCTGGACACCCCAGGGACTGTCCCCTTTGCCCAGCACCCCCCGGCCCCTCTGGGCAGGCAGGGCCGGCCCTGGGCAGTGCTGGGCAGCCCGACCTGCACAAACCCGACCCAGACCCGACAGCCCCGCGGTGCCCCCGCCCTGAACCCGTGCCCTGCACACCCTGAAAGGGGCAGGAGCAGCAGCTCTGCGCTGGCTCTGGCTCTCTGCTGGCCTCCAGCGCTCCCCAGGTGCAGAGGTGAGCATGAGGTAATCGCACCTCCTGAATGTGAGGTTTAGTCTGTAGGAAACCAGCGGAATTTATGTAATTCTGGCACGCGGGGTGTTGCTTCTCTGTAAATGTAGCAGCCAGTAGCTCCAGAACAGTGTGTGCAGTGTGCTGGACATGGATCCCCCCAAGGCAGTGCTCTGGGCAGGGCCAGGGGCTGTGACCTTGGGCATCACACCCTCCTCAGCTGAGCTGGGACACCTCCTTGTGGCCTCCCCATCCCTGGAAGTGTCCGAGGCCAGGCTGGAACCTGGGATGGTGAAAGGTGTCCCTGCCCAGGGGAATGAGAGGAGCTTTACGGTCTCAAACCGTTCTGGGATCTACAACGCACACTGAAAAGGGGTTTTGAACAGGAACGGCGTGTGTTTGCTCCCAGAATCCAAACTCTCTCTCGGGGGTACATTTCCCAAGGGATGCAGCAGGTTGCTGCATTTTCAGCCCTTTTTATCTTGCAGAATGCTCTTGCACATACAGTTCCTTCACCAAGTTTAAAGTTTGAATTCCAGTTTCACTCCCTGCCTCAGAAACGAGCAGAGCCCTTTTCAGTGGATCAAAGGCTTGCACTTAGAGGAACAAAACATATTGTTCTGAAGGTAAACACGTTTCAGCTTATTAGTTATTCATCCTCACGCTCTCAGACAATGAGTTTTTAAGGTTTTTCAAAGTCATTGAGCTGTCCTGTTATTAGGCTTTTAAAATGTATTAAGTCCCTCATTAGGTGGCCACACTGCTATGACACATGTAGTGCATTAGAAGCTGTGAACTTCTGCAGGCCAGTGCTTCTGGGTTCTTTATTTTGTTTTACCAACGAGAAACATTTTATATGAATACAAGACTCCATTGTAAAAAAAAAAAAAAAAAA
>VXBN01001112.1:164897-176067 GCA_013397395.1 Sinosuthora webbiana | reverse complement strand
AAAAAAAGAAAAAAAAAATTATATTTCCCCAGTGTCTTTTTGTGTCAACAAAGGACTTTCCTGGAGAGTAATGAGTTTGCACTAAGCAGGCAAACACAAATAAACCCAGTCTATGTGGATAACCAAGTGTGGTGTCTGTATATATTGTATCTCCAAGGATTTAAAAACCCAACAGCACAAGGAATCTGCTCCTTTTTGGAAAACAATAGCCATTTATGAAACATTTTTGCCAATTAAATTGCCAGAGGAAAAATTAACCCTTCTTATTGCAGACATTCCCAAAGAGATTCTGAATAATCACTGTGCACCTTGCAGAGGGAAGAGGGTCTGGAGCTGCCTTGGGCTCGAGCTTGGCCCTTCAGTGGCTGCAGTGCTGGAATTCCCAAAGCCATTGGGAGATTGAGGTGCAAACATCCCCCTGATTCCAACGGAGACTAAGGGTTAAACTTCTCCCAAAGCTGAAAAACCCCAGCACAGACTAGGACTGGCTTCACCACCACCGTGCTGGAACTTGGCAGTGGGTTAAGGGGACACATCAGCACTAAACAACAGTTTGGAACAGGAAGAGAAGATGAATATCTAATCCGACTGAAACTCCAGAGGAAATATCACGCAGGCTGCCTGGAAGGGGCCCAGCAGGCTCAGCCTAATGGCTCTGGGCTTAGGAAAAGCTCTGCTCTGCTCAGGGTCTCACCACCAGCCATCCCCACCCCATGTCAGCAGCTGGAAGCAGAGATGGATTTGGAGTAGCCAGAACCTCCCTCTTATAATACAACTGAAAAAAATCTGCCGTGTATCTTCTAAAATCCAAACCAGCCCATTAATGTGGATGTACTGATGGCCAGGGATGTCTGGGAGGAGATCAAGGATCAAATTCACCCTTGTGTTTCTCTATTACAGAATATTTGAAAAAAAAAAAGCCTTCCAAAACATAAACACTTCCTATTTAGGATACAAGCAGGAGGAGCATTGCCCTGTTGCTTCAAAAGGAAAAAAGAAATAAACATCTAAAGTCTTTCACCCAGGAGTCCCAGAAGGCTCCAGAATTTCCTGGTTATCTAGGAAAACCCATTTACACAAGCGGTGTTTCCCAAGACAGGAGCTGTAAATCACCTCCAGCCAACCTCTGCACAGGGACATCCCCAGAACTGAAACTCCCCGGAGCTGGGACAGCAGCCAGAACCTCCCGGGGTTCCCACACCCCAGCTGCTCCATGTGGTGTCTCCAGCCCTCCCTGAAGGCTGCTCCCATGCACATCCACCAGAATGTGAAGGAACCTGTCTCTCCCAGGCTGAGCCCATGGAAAAAAAATGCTAATGCAGGGCAGGTCCCACGTGGAAGGAGCTGCTCCAGTGAGAGGCTTGGCCAGGGGACCAGGGCAGGGAACGAAGTCAAACCCCCAGGGATTCATTCCTCAGCACGGCCCCCACCTGGATCTTTGTGGGAGAAGTTTAAAGGTTCTGTCCTGCTGCAAGTTGCAGAGGCACTTCAGCCTGGCCTAAAGCCAACCTGGAGACTTATTTGTTAATGTATTTATAGTCTGGCTAGTTCTTAGCTGGATCAGTTCTCTGGTCCAGGTCATTGCCCTGGAGCCTGGTGCTGGAGCAAGGGAGGCAGCAGCAACAAACATCTGGAAGACGAAGAGATGGGATTTCTGTTGTGCCAACGGCAGATGATTATTTCAGCATGAAGTGACACCTGACAGCAGCCTCACTTGCTTTTGGGGACATCTTCTGGACACACCACCACAAACTGCACTCCGGGCACTTTTCCAAAGCAACACAACTCTTTAAGAAAGAGAATATTCCGAAAGAGAAATGGATTCACGTAAGGAATTTGGGGATTCAGAAGAAGATGACTGTTGGTGCTCAGGAGTGAATACTCCTGTATTCCTTCCTCTCAGATTCCCCTTGGTTCACTGTGCTGTATCCAAAAGCCCCATTGAAAGCTCCTGAATGGTTTTTGAGGATGAAGCAGGGAACAAAAAGCCTTGGCAGCACTCAGGCACAGCTCAGCCACTTGCTGCTGCACGGCTCCCCCTCGTGCCTCTCCCAACAGGAGGTGATTCCCTCACACCCCACAAGGACACCCTGGACACGTGCTCGGAGTCTCTGATGCATGAGGATGACATCTCACAAAGGACACTGAAACCTCAGCTCCTCATCAACACACGGTTCATAATTAGAATCACGCCAAGCGTGGTTTTAGCAAGGTGGTCCTGTCAGGGTGAGGCCTCCCCCGGTCCTGGTTTTGATTTACTGGGCACAGTAATTGCTTTCTGAGATGAAAGAACCAAAATAACGTGTCAAAATATTAATGGCCGCTGTCTAAGGAGGCAGAGGGCTCGTGCTGGCTCTTGGGGGATGTGATGAGTGGTAACTCTGTCAGTCCAGCCGAGCGGCTGCCCCTGAGGCAACACAAACATCACCCTGCACTCACTTCCCACCTCACTCTTTGCATAAACATCTCCTGACGGGAAAACTGTTTGCCCTCAAGATTTCAGGGGTCCGTGAATGCAAAAATAAATTAATCAGAGGGAAGAGATGTGTGCCCAATCTGGATCTCCCCACAGTGGAGCTGTTTGTGCAAAGATTTCGTACCGAGGTTGCACGTGGCAATCCTTTACACAGAAAAATCCCTAAAAAAGGGGGTCTGGTTTAAACCAGGGACCAGGGCAGCTTCTTGAACAGAAAGAACTGGTCCAAGTCATGTTTGGATTATTCCAAAAATGACCCATCCCAGCAGGACTTCACTGAGCTTAGCTGGGCACTTTCTATTTAGATCCCAATGTCAGGGTGCAAAATAAGATCTGCACTTAATAAACCTTCTTTATGCTGAGGATTCAGACCCTGGGATTTCACTTCCCTTTCTCCACACACATTATTTTGACCCACAGGACAAGTTTTATGCAGCCTTTCTTCAGCTGCAATAGAGCACAAACTTAATACTCCTGACAAATCCATTTTTTGCCTAACCCACTTTTTCCTCAATCATAAATCCCCCTTGGAAACACTTTGAACTGGACACTTACTAATTTACAGCCCCACAGAAATCTGAGTAATTCTGCAAAACTGAAGCATCTAAAATGAAATTTCAGAAGTCTTGTCTTTGAAAGACCTTCAATCCCTAGATCTAGCTTTCTTTCCAAAACCTGCCACATGCAAGAAAACATTTGAAATAAGGGAAGAAATAAAGATATTGCAGCCTATTTGACTTTTTAAATGCTGCCATTGGTGTTATTTCATGAAATTTTGTAGAAGATTTAACTTCTCCCTAGGTCTCTATCAGCACTTTTTCAAGTAATGACAAATCTGATTTGTTACAGGAAAAAGTTGAGTGTATCCCAAGCCCTGAAGTGCAGCTTAGGACCAAAGAACATCGACTTCCCGGCTCCCAGATCCCTCTGGAAACACTGAATCCATTGTACGGGCCTTTTTCACCTCCACTGCACGGGGCCTGTGGAGGCTGAAATGGGCTCAGTGGGATTTGTGATGGAATCCTGACTGCCCCGAGGTGAGAGAGACTCGTGTCAGGGATGTCAGGGAAGCTGTATTTCACTGCTGGAACGCTCCTTGTCTCCAGGCACACACACAGGGTCCTTCCACGGGCTCACACGGGATGGGCCCTCCACAGCCACGGCTTTAAAAAGCCTTTAATTGTTACTTTATTCACATAATTCACCATTTATCCAGCATTTTTTCATCTCAGCCCCTCGTCTGGTAGATTTACAGAAGCGAAGCAGCACAACTGGTTTGGATATAATGTTGTAGCTCCCCTCATTCCAAACGATTTGGGATTTTATTTTCTGTTGAACACGGGCTCCAGGAGGCACAGATTGCATCCTATGTGTGTGAACACAGGGCTGCAGCCTCGGGAAATTCAGAGTTTAAGGAACACAGAGTCATCTCTGAACCAGCCACCAGTTCACAGCCTGCAAACACAGGAAGCCCAGAAAAGGAAAGATCTGAAGACACGTGGGACTCCTCATGAAGGTACTGACAGCGTGTTTAACCCCAGAACCCTCACAGGGACTTCAAAATGAAACTAATAGGGAAGGAAAAACACCTTTTCCCATTAAACTTTCCCAGGGAATCTAATCTTTCTGGTTTTAACCCACTTAAGTTGCTCAGCTGCTGCAGAGGGGTTTTGGTTCCTTTGCTAGGCTTTGGACACCAGCATCAAAGGGAGGATTCGACTTTCTGGATGAAAAGAGTGCCACCAACCACACTCAGCCCCAGGCTCCAAGGGGAGGACATTTCCTCCCTCTGCTCTCCTCAGCAGTACCTGTAGTTGGTGTCTGTGCTCCCAGTGAGGTGGGGAATCCTCTCTGGAGAAAAAAAAAAAACTTTTTTCCTTGCAGGGGAAAGCACCAGGAGATAAAAATCTGATGGATTTAAGCCTGTGCAAAGTAATACCTGAAACAGAAATTCAGCTGCCAAGTCTCCATCTGTTTTCTCCTGGCTGTTGTCACTTTCTTGCACACCTTCTTCCCATAAAGATGCTGCCTGAGCTCACCCAGAGGGCAACCAGAGGGCCACAGGTGACTCCAGGACCACCAAGCTGTCAGGACAAAACCAGCTCCCACCAATTCCGTGGGCCATAAGGCAGCCCAGGCTCACCCAGGGATTTTAGGTGGCACCTGAGTGCAAATGACAGCCCACGACAACAATGGCCATTAGCACTTTCCCTGGGCAGAGCCCATTTCCTTGAATGAGAAGATAATTACAGACAGGAGCCTGCAAAGACCCTTTTAATTTTTTTTTTTTTTTGCCATAACTTTTCTGTTTCCTCCCTCCCAGCCAGATGGGGGGGGATTTTTTTTTTTTTTTTTTTTTTGAGTGCCCCTACTGTAAATTGCCAAGAATAACTGTTACCTCCCCTAAAATGGGAGTGAAAACAGCCCTGCGGGTTCCCTCTGAAGTGACAGCAGCTCTGACCGACTTCAAAGGCAACACGAGGTTTTTAGTGAGGGCTGTTTGTTGATTTTTTCCCCAGTGAAGTGATATTACATGGCATTTCCAACCCTCAATCCTATTAAGTGACAGAACTACCTAATAGCACTCATTAAATAACATAACTCGGTGTCAGAAATTCACTGACAGGCTCCTGCAATTGAAGTGGTGGATTTATGCCCTAAAAAAAAAAAAATACGGGTTTGGTGTTATTGTGACTGGGGCTTTTTTAATAAATGTCATTTATTTTAACAGGTGAAGGCGTCAGAGCCAGGACAGTTCATGGAAAGGTTATCACAGCTGAGAAGCTGGTGCCTGGATTTTATATTTAGGGGGAAGAAAGCACCAAGAAAATGTTCATTGCTGCTGAAGCTCTGGGAGATCATTTCTTGGGTGACACCACCCTTCCCTGCAGTGCTGTCACAAGGCACTCAGATGTTCCAGCACTGTTCAGGAACTTTCCATCCTTCTGTCCAAGAAAACACTCAGAGCTGAGCACAGGTGAAGTATGAGACAAGTAACAGCCTGAACCTCTCAAAGGGCGAAGCCAGAATTCAGGAAATCCTCTGTTATCACCATTACAGCTCAAGGATCCTGTCCATGCCACCTGCCCAGGGCCAGGTGAGGTCTGGCACAACCAAACCCATTTTAGGTCAGCACAGTGACAGAGCTGAGCTGCTCTAACAGCTGATGCTGCTCAAAGGTCTGTCCCACAACCTTCTCTCCTTTTTATTTTTTCCCACCAGCACTTTCCATCACCCAATCCTGCTGCCCCTTTACACCAGTCTGAACTTTTCCCAGCCCTTCACTGCTACCTGCACAAATCCTCAGGTCTTCTTCCTCAGTTTTCTGCCAGAGCAGCACAGGGAACCTTCCAGGACCATGAAATAATTTAGGTGTAAAAGGAACTCTGGAGGTCACCAAGCCCAGGACTGCAGCCTCATGCATCTGCCACCAAAATCCCAACTCTCACAATTGCCCAAAATTATTTAAACTTTGTTTTTTTTTTTTTCATGCAACACGAATGCTGTTGCAAAAACGACTTCTTTTTGTACTCTAAAACAACAATTAAAAAAAAAAAATCTTCCTGGAAATAGCACTTACCACTTAAATCCCTGACTACAACGTTTTGACCAGAGGTAAGAATGCTCTAAGGAATAACAAAACAATGCAGTGAATATTTGTGCAGCAGGAAGAGTTTGGAGGTGTTTGTTTATCACAGTTTGTTCCTACTAGACAGAAAGGTTCCTAAAGAACCCACATAAAGAGCTCTGATTATTAATAGAGCCATGAAATGGTATTTCTAAGCTGTTTATAAATGGTTTAAAGGAAATCACAAATACATAAAAAACAAACTCAAGTTTACAGTAAAAGGGCAGAGAACTAAACTGGTTATTCCAGTAAACAGTATGTTACATGGAACTGAGCTGAGCATGTCTGCCACCATTTCACCTGGAAAAAAATCCAAAATGGGGAGAGAGGAGGACAGATTTTCAGTTTGCCATTTTTCTTGCAGAAGGCAAACAAAAAGGAAAAGCCCAAATATTGTATTACCCTACTGGACATATGGTAGTTTGAGTAATGCACAGAATTATTTCACAATGTGCTTCGAAAAGATTCAATAACGGCTTTGGAAATACGGGAAAGTCATTTTTAACATCACACAAAAAAGTAATGGAGGGCCCAAACGTGCCACCACTAACTTAAACTGGGGAGAGCTGAACTTTCAGGATCTTCTGGTGGATGTAGAACATTTTTTCAACAGCCTAATTCAGATATCAGCAAAGTCCAGCCTGGCTGGCTCCCACCACATCCCTGTTTGCTAAATTATTCCCCTCCTCTGTTATAATTTAAAACAAAAATATTTTTATTGTGTTGAGTCTTTGTGTATTTGGACAGTACCTGCCTTTCCCTGTCACTCTGGCAGCCCTGAGCACTTTGGCCATCAGCTGCCTGAGCACGCAGAGCTGCAGCCCAGCCAGGGCTGCCCACCCTCAACTGCAGCCCTGAAACCACCAGAGTCTGCTGAACTCCTGATTTTCTGCACAATTTTGCCACAAAACCCAATGTCTCACAACCTGTCAGAGGACAAATCTGGAAATGCAAAGGGGAGTTCGTTTTCCAGAGATCTTTAGGTCTGAAAGAAACATTTTAATGTTGTCTACACAGTAAGAAAAATGCCAAGGACGAATGTAGGGATGGAGGTTGTGTTAGGGACCAGCCATCCTCCCCATCAAAAGCATCAGAATATGGCACATTTCACATTTCACAAGGTGAGCTTGCACCCTTCCCTTCCTCACCCACCCCTGCTGCAGTTTGAGGTGGTGCTGGAAACACCAAACCTCTGCATGTGGCACGGGAGATTCCAACCGTTGTCCTGCAAACTTCCCAAGATGCAGCCGGATCAGACCAAAATTCTGCTGCAATTTATTTAAAAAGGGAAAAAAAAAACAACCCAAACAAATGAACACTAAGTTACTCTTTCTCGTGCAATCTCACTGGCCAAGTCTGTCCTGCAGGGCTCATCCCTCTCTGCCTGCTCTGGCTCCCACCTCGGACACGCCCAGCTCTGATCCAAAAGCTCCGTGTCGTGCACAGGGAGTTCATGCACTAAACACGAGGGCAATGACCCAGAGTTCTCACCCACCCTCTGCTTGTCTCACGGTGTTTCCAGCAGAATTTCTACTTTAAGCATCTAAAACCTTTCAGTTTCTGTCAGCTGATGCAACTCGTGAACTGAAACCTTGAAGCTGCACAAACACAGAAGGGCTCTGCCCACAATGTACACCAGGACTCGGGAATCCTCTGGGGTGCCTCAGAGCCAGCTTCCCCTCCACTTCCAATGTGTTAAACCCTACAATTCAGCCCAAATAAACCACAGACTCTAAAAGATCCAGTGGTTCCTTTTAGTCCCCCTACTCTGAGTTTATGTGCAGTGCTGGCTTTAAGTTCAGCTCTACTGTGAACGCCTTTATCAGTGCCTGGCTGTTCTTCACATGTCCAAGACAGCTCATCAGATTAATCCAGGCTGTTTTGTCTTTTCCCTCCAGTTTGGTGTTATCCACAAACAGCAAAAGTTTCCTATTCAATTCTCTTGCTGCTCTTGAAGGGCTGAAACAACGTGGTAAAAAAAGTTCTGCCAGGGTAAAGTTGGTCTGGAGAAGGAAAGTTCATTTCTCGTGCTTTTTATGACCTCGCTGACATTTCCTAGCCATAAGCTGGAAACGTTAAATGATAAAAAATTACAAGATTAATCAACCAATTGAGTTGCCAGTTCTAATTTTGGATAGAAAACTGGACAGAGAAATAATCAAAGACTTACCAGAAAAGCAGATGGCTGCGTAGTGCTTCTGGCAGTCATGCTACTCGCACATGGGACCACTTGCATTTAACAAATTGGACAACTGAGAGAGAACTGAAATGGAGATTGGGGCTCTACTCCATTCAAATTCTTCAGAATGTTTGTTTTGGATTTGTACCTCTGCTGCAATTTACAACTCTAGATTAGATAGAGCAAGAGTCATATTCTTGACTAGAAGGAAAACAGAATGGCTGAACTGTTTGCCAACTCGCACACATTGTCTCCCTGTGTACAAATAATGCCAACATATAAATGGGGCTAAATAAAACCCAGCACTAAACGTGTCTTTTACTACACGGCAGTAAAGTTGCACGAGACATTTCCCTGAGTCCAACTGCAAGGCCCACATCAGCATGGAAATGGGATGGAAGGAAAACACAGAGCAACCTGAGATGTCACAGCTGTCCCCACGCTGCAGGGACCTCCTATTGCAACTGGGAATCCATCCCAAAACACACTGCTCAGGAATTAAAGGGGCGTTTGTTTCCAGCATGAACCAGTTTTGAGACACAAGGCATAGTTCGGTGCTTCCTAATTGATCAGGAAGGTGAAAAAACCACCAAACCAAAGTCAGCTGTATCAATCCCAAGACACACACAGGTAGCAGATGGCACCAAAAAAGGAAGAAAAAAAGACTCCTTCTGTCAGTCTTCCTGTAAGAAGTCAGTTACCTCAGTGTTTCACGGGAAAACATTAAGGTCTTTCTCAGCGAGATGCCAGTTGCAGCTTAAGGAAACGCATGGCCAAACATGACATCACCCACCACAACCAAAAATTAAGATGAAAGCTGTGCTGGTCTCAGGGACCAGTCACTCACCAGGGAACCAGCGGTTTTATGTGCACGCCTTCCTGAAGAATCCAAAAATAACATTTTTTCCATGGAGCAGAAATTCCTGCAGCGTTGGGGCTTTTCCTTTCGGCAATGTTGCGATCCAACGTGCCAGCCCCGCGTAGTGAGGTCATCCCACAGTGTAATTTGTAGTGTTTTAGCCTGTCAAAATTGATCCCAGTGTTTCTATGGCAACTAGATCCAAACAGAAGATGGAGCAGACAGGATTCGTCTCTCCCTGCCACCACCCAGATTTTTACATAAATATATATGTGTGTGTGTGTATATATAAAGCATTACACATATATGAAGTTAGTGCTCATGATTCATCATTAAGCAGCGCTAGAAAACTGGCGCTGGAGAAACAGCAACACACAGAGCTAACATTAAAAAAAAAAAGGTCATAAATGTAGAAAGTGACATCAATAAAACACATGAAAAAAAAGGTAATTCTTCGATTCTCAAACACCTGGGAACAGAGCATGCTTTTCCCCTAAAACCCAGTCAGGAAAAGGTATTATCCATTTCTGGGCTTCCTAAGCTTGGGTTTGGAAGTTCTTATGCAAGTCTTGCATGTCTGTCAATTTATTTTAGTGCCCTTGCAGGAGCTGAGCTGGGTCCAGTTGTTGGATGGGAAACTCTGGAACCCAAAGCCACTTCCAGTCAAATAATATGATTAACATCAACACCAGCCAGCCCTTTCCTTTTGAAATAAAAAGGTGGGATGAAAAGCTTGATTTTCCTACAGATCACTTCTCCTTATTATTGGAGGAGCTTCTGAGCACTCCTCAGGAGATTTAATTTGGGTTTTAAGCACAGATTGCCAAGCACACAGTGTGTTCCTAGCACAATTCCTGACAATCCATGCAAATCCCAGAACAGCCACGTGGGTCCTGACTTGGGCTTTAAAGAGAGGATGAACCTCTCCTAACAGGTGACATGTACCTGCCTCCAGAAATCTGTGTGGAGTCCATGAACAATTTTCTGACTCCTGTGCAGTGTCAATTTATAGCCTCTGGTGTAAAAACTTGGGCCAGAACCCTAAAAAGGGTGGGAGGGAATTCCTGCTGTGGCAGCTGGGAAGAAGGTGATGCACTGACTTTTGTTGTGCTGTGTCACTGCAGGTCCCGGGGGTTTGCTGCTGGCTGCCATCTCTGGAGGTCACCATGTGCCTGATTCCCAAGGCTCTGGATCAGCCACGGGATGGGATTGTGGCTGGAGGGCAGTTTGTCCTCTAGGCCAACTGCTGCTGCCTGGAAAGAAAAAGAGAGAATGTTAAATTAGGGAAATATTGGCCATTTAAAAGAAACAAACGCACTCAAAAGCGGTGATCCCAAACTGACTGCAAATTCTCCTCCTAGAGAACAGAATTTCCCCATCAGTTTGTGTCTGATGGACCAAAAATTCATGGTGAATACAGGAATAAAACAGTGTGCACACATAAGCACAGGAACATTTCCACAGTTTACCCTCCTAAAACTAAACACACTCAAATCTTTCACCTGAGCAAAGACCCTGACCCCACAAAGCTCGTCCACTCCGCAGCAATTCCATTGAGTAATGAAAAGTGAAGAATCCAACCTCGGCAGAAACTGAACTATGTGTTAAATTGAATTACAGATGCTTCTTTAACAGCTTCTGTCTTTACAGAATATTGGCATTTCACAGCTTATCTTACAGCTGACCCAGACCTTGGCATGTCTTCAGGTGAATATATTTATAAAAACGTACACAATGAGCCGTTACCTCTTTTTAACTTCAAAAAAAATCATTGCTCTGCTACTGCAGCAGAAGATGCAAAATGCTTGTTTAGGCAGGAGTGTTTAAGTATAAAAACAAATGAAACTGTGGATTCCTTCATAATTATCCCCAGTTTGTGGCTGTCAGCGATGATGTACATTTTCCATGCGAGACCCCTCATTACCCCCTCCTTCCAATAAAGGCGATCAACATTGAATTTAAAAGTTCCTGTCTGCATCCACTTTGTTGCCTTTTGAAACGGAGTCGCGTACGAGGCCCATCAGAAAA
>VXBN01001112.1:100111-146024 GCA_013397395.1 Sinosuthora webbiana | reverse complement strand
AAAAAAAAAAAAAAAAAAAGACAGATGAGAGAAAACTGACCCTTCTAATGAGATCTGGTCACAGGGACCAGCAGATCAGCTTCAGCGGAGGAAAACCTGCCCAGAACCTGGGCTCAGGCTGTGAGCAGATCCCTCAGCCCACACCGCCCCAAACATCTGTAACAGGTCCTGCCATCTCTGCTGGGCTTGGCACGGCTCCGAACGTTCCTCCTGACAGGGTTTGCTCCCTGGATCCGTGTCAGCTGGGGCAGCTCCAGCCTTGTTTCATTGAGAGTTTATCTCGAGACTAAAGCAAAAGTCAGAGGCTGCCTGAGTCTGGGCACTCGGCCAACTCTCCGAAGACAAAGAACTTTGTCCAGCACAATGCTAATAAATGATTACACCCTCGTTTTACAAAACATTGACTCGGGGCACAGGATCCCTTTTCCAAGTGTACAGTAGGGGTTGAAAGAAAAAAAAAAAAACAAACCCGTGGCAAAGCAACAGCAACAAGCCCCGAGCAAAGGGATTTTCCTGCTGTACATTGACCAGACTCCCTGGTCCCACTGCGGTGATTTGAACCAGAAATGAAGTGGCAGGAGCGATAGAGAAGTGAATGTAACGCGGGTGTTTGGGAGGTGTCAGGAGCACAAGGCAAAGGCTCTGCTGCATCCCCCGATCCCGGCGCGTCCACGGTCACCACCAGGAGAAGGGGGATCCCTCAACACCCGGTGCTGTTGCTGTGCTCCGGCACTGCCGTGTCTCAGCGCCCCGCCTTGGAGCTTTGCCCACGCCACATGTTTTTCCCCTTCAGCCCTGGATGCGGAATAACCCCGAACGCCTCCAGAGCAGCCAGGCCCGGGGGTGACAGAGCTGCCGAGTGACAGCGCTGGAAGCGGCGCCCATCCCCGCGCAGCCCTCCGGGGCCCGGAGAGGAGAACATTCCGTGTTGTGGAGCACCATCTGCTGGTACCTTGGCCACGGACACACGGGCGGCCACCTCCACCTGAGGCTCCTCTTCCGAGGGGGACACGAGCTCCTGCCCCACCAGCTGCTCATCTTGCTGTCTTCCCTTCCAATTCCTTGTTGTTCTCACAACAGAGCCCGACGTGGTTTTTCGGGGTGGCTGGGGTTGGTAAAAGTGTTTCTGCGTTGGTCAATGCCTGCCTGAATGCAGCTTCATTTTAATTTGAAATTTATTCCACCAGCTACAAGTCCATCACTTGAGGATGAATGCTTAGCAGCCTAATCTCCCACAAAAAAAAACATTTGATGCCCCTCCTGAGAACAAGGACTGCCCTAAAAACTGGCAAAGGACTTCAGGACAACCAGAGGATGTGTGGTTTCATCTCCATCCCTCTGTTGCTTCCTCATGAAAGGCATGAGGATGACAAGGGAAATCATACAGTTCACTACAGTAGATTTTCAATACTGCTTTGATAAAAGCTTTTTTCGTGTGATTGAGAATCATTTCCTGTCCTTAATTATTAAAAGACCTGCGACAGGGATTGGTTTGAGTGCTGCAGAGTCTCAGTGTGCTCCCATTCTCCATAGTGCCCCACAGCAGTTTGCTTCTGCCCTTGGAATGCAGCGAGCTGGCAGCTACATCCCTGCGTTTCTCAGGAGTCTGTAAACTCCAGATGGGAGCACAGGATTAATCCCTGCATGGTCCTAAAGCATCTGATATTCAGGAACATCTGGGATTTCCGTGGTGTCCCACAGTGCAGACCTTTCCTGCCACCAAAGTGTAAAACTCAGCTCGTCCAGGTGGAAGAGAAATAGCCAGGACACTGGGTCTGTCCCCAAAACCCAAAGATGAGCAGAAATTAGAAAGATTTAATAGTAAGTAAATAATGGAATTTACAGATATTCTTTCCTCGTTAAGGGACTTCTCAATACTTGGACTTCGGGGCTGTTTCTGTCAACATCAAGGATTTCTGGGTTTTTTTCTTTTTTTTTTTTTTTTTATAAATTCCAAAAATCCTTGAAAAACACTAAGACAAAGGCATGACTCACATTCAGAATTTCCTGTTGATTTTTTTTTTTAATGACCAGGATGTCATTGGACAGCTTGTCCTAAAATAAACTGATTACAATGATTTTAAGATACGTGGGATATAAGAAAGTTTAAAACAGCAATTCTGCCTTATGAGCCCCTCTCACCAGCAGTGCTGTGAGTGAAGCCCCCAGGGCAATCTCTGGGACTTTTGCAGGTACAACATTCCCAGAAATGGGTTTTAGGGGTCCAGTTCTCACCAAAGACTGACAAAACTCTTCCTGTAAGCTGAGACTCAACACAAACCAAACCCAAAGCCATCTCCAAAATCAGAAATGCACTTCCAGGTTTGTCCTCCTGTGGGATATCAACACAGCTGGGAGGCTGCTGGGGACACGGAGGGCTGATAAATTCCTCTTCCCCTGGACCAGGCACTCTGGGAATGGGGAGGAATGTCCAGTCTGGATCACTTTTCCCTGTGCTCCAGGTCAGAGCCAGCTCTGCCACCCAGCACCACGACCCTGTCTCCATCAGCAGCACGAGCTGTTTTCTCTCCTGGGCTGCCAGTGGCAGGGAGATGAAGATAAATGGGAAGGAAGCACGCTAGCAAAACATTAAACAGAGGGGAAGTGGTTTGGGATGGCACTTGTAAGTGGCCCAGGAGCACAAGCCGGGCCGTGGGGAAGTTGAGGCACATTAACCAGAAAAGGCAATTTTGGGGTTTTTCTCAGGCTCTCGAAGCGTTGCTCTCTTGGAAAAACATTGTATTTGTTCATTAGAAGTGGGGGATTTCTGCTGACCAGAAAGGCTGACTCTGAACGCCATATGCTCCATAAACCCGGCCGGATAACGCTGATGAGCTGTGAGTTATTTCGTTAGCATCACGCAGCTCCAAAGGGGGAGAGGCCAACGTTAAACTCCATAAAACTCCACGGAATCCTGTGGAGGAGGGGTGGTGGGGAGGGAAGGAGACTCTCCTAATCCAAGTAACACATTATGAAACTCACTTTCTGTCGGGCTGACGGGGTTTGCTAGCGAGCGGCGCTTTCACGCGCAGATTTTGCAGCGGCAGGGGAAAGCCTTGGTACAAATTTCAGCAGGTCAAAAGGGATGAGAGCCTTTTCCTTGATCCGTTCTGAAGTGGGGTGTGAATCACAGGGGCAGCCGAACGCAGGATGCTCAAAGACAGGAGCAGGCCCTTGCTTTGCACCGCTGTTGATGTGAGAGAACAACAAACCGGGGCGGGAGGTGGTGAAGCCCGGCTCGGGAGCACAGCCTGCGTGACTCATCCCCCAAAAAGCATCTTTGAAAGTCTCACAGCTGAGAAGCAGCCAGCCAAGAGACTCTTGCTATTCAGAAATTTAGTATACAAGGAATGAGTATTTGTTATGGAGTTGCATATGGAGCTACATCTGCAAATATTTTACATTTTCAAATGTTTAGAGAATTGCAGGAATACTAACTCTTCCAGCCTTCCTGTAAATGTTCTGAACACGTTTTATAGGAGCAGCAGAGGCAGGGAAGTAGCTTTCTCCAAAGCCAGACAGTCAGTAGCAGTTTTGAGGAGACCCAGAGCTAAAAAATACTGCAGAATAATTTAAGACTGCTCATTGCATGGCACACACAGATTTACTACAACAGCATTCACCCCTGCTTTTATTCTTACAGTTTGGGGATCACTCGAAAATTTTAATTAAAATTCCATCACGTATTTATGGAAAGGAGATTGGTGGCACCACCACCTTTATGACAGCTGTGATAAAGCAAATAAAACAGAATCCTTCAGTTAATTTTAGGTCCTTATTGTCCCTGCATACATTTCGTGATATTAATGAATATTGACAGTGAATGTTATGTCAACAAAACCAAGGATTGTGTGGAGGATTGATAATGAAACAGCCAGAGCAAAGGCTCCTTTTGAAATCCTGATTTAAGTCTTTCTACTTATAAATTCCCAGCCAGCCTTTCGGGGCACAGAATCATCACTGGAGAATTTAGTTGCTCAATGAAGTACTGCACATACAAAATGATGGAAGAAAGAGAAAGCACAAAGTTTAGGAACATCTTATGGGCTCAAATCTGCTTCCAGGGAATCAGTCCCACACGGATCATACAAGTGAACCAAGAAGAATGAAATTCTGGTAGAAAACAATCTATAAAGAGGAGAAAAAAAAATCAGTAAATTCCTGACTGCAGGCTCTGCTCAGGAGCTCCCCATTCCCCAGCTCTGTCCCCTCAACCACATGGGTTTGTGCCACACGAATTCCAGCTGGAAAAGGCTCAGCTCTGGGTGTCCTGGATAACAAAGGGCAGCAGCCCAGGGACTGGCACCGTTCCAGCTGGGGTTTTTTTGGCACTCAGCTCTCCCCTCCCTGTGCTGGGGCATGTGCACACCCCCATTAATAAAGATGGGCTGTGCCCTGCAGGGAACGGCCACAAAACTCCGAAGTGGTGACCTGCTGTTATTGCAGCCGAGCTGAGATGGACCTTTCCTCCTCCTCCTCCTCCTCCTCCTCCTCCTCCCTTTCACTCTCCTCACGCACTCCGAGCCCAGATGGCCAAAGCCCAGGCGTGGTTTTAGGGACTTCCACTGCTGCACTGCGACGTGAGCCAGTGTTTGTCTGTTTGCAAAGGACACAGGAACTGATACAACACATCTGCTCCCACAACACTATTTCTTTCATCTGTTGGAGTTTTGGCTTCTCGGAGAGGAAGTAATTGGCTGTTAATTATGGGGGCTGAGAACTGGTCACATCACAGAACTGTGTTTGCAAGCATGATTCATGACAGCATCATTTCTCAGCAGCTGTCAGCAGCAAAGGCTCAGCACTTACAAGAAACTTATTATAATATTATACCAGCAAAGGATGAAGACAAATGCTGTGCGCAGCTGAGAAAGCAGCAAACAAAATATTTTTCTTAAACCTTTATTCGATAGAGAATCAACTTGAAACATGCTGTTTCTCAGGAGAGATAAACAACAATGCTGCCAGCACGGCTTCCCAGACCGTGAAACTGAAATCCAAACTCTTCAGATGTCCTCCCCAGAGCTGGATGAAAAATGAAAGACCTTTTCTCATTAATAGCTGGAAATTTTAAACTTGTTCTTAATACTCCCCAGACTGTCTCTGTTCCTGTGTCTTTCTTGTCTTGTGCTTAAATTGTTTGCTCCTTAGGGAAGACATTTTGATTTGTTATCTTCTTATAGGCCCCAGGAGATCTGGCCAAAATCCAGCCCTAAAGTATTTAAAAGCAGGAAAACAATCAACCTGCATCAGATCAGAAGTCCATATAGAACAGCATCCTGTCTCCAGTGACTCCCAGTAGCAAACGCTTTGGGGGAGAAAATGCAAATATCAGAGCAGTTGTGGACTGAACTTCTTCCTGACTGTATTTTCCCTGCTCCCTGCAGCTTAGTAAGAAACAAACAATAAGAAATAAAACGGGCATGATGGCTCTGGTGCAGAACAGAGAGCTCTAAATGCCATTTATTGTTGCTGTCTCTGTGGGTTCTTTCTGAGGGAGCTTTGGCGAGCCAGGGGACGTTTGTCCTGTCAAGTGTTACCTCATCCTTGCAGATCCCATCACCTGAGGCTGTGAGAGGTGGGCTGTGCCCATCCCATTGCACAGCCCTGTGCAGTGATAACACTGAAATCAGGGGCAGCTCAGGTGAGAACGCTGGGCTGCAGACTGAGGTGAGGATGATGAAGGAATCCATAGGGTCCCATCAGCCATCCCTGCTAAATCTGCTCACACACAGCACACCAACACTTGTATCCCTTTAAACAAAATCCAGTCTTGAAAAAAAATCTCTTCCTAGAAACCAAACTTCAGGCCACTGGGCACTGGAAGGGAGAGTTGCCCGCAGTTTGACATAACCAGTTCTAGGCTGGCACAAATAAAAATGAGAAATTCTACAGGAGCTGTGGAGAGCTCTTTTCTCCTCAGCCACAACCATAAATCTCCCGTTTGCCAGAGCAACCAGCACGAGGAAGAAGATGGTAAAATGGGCACTAGTAGACATCAGCCACGGTGAAAAACAAGGTGGCCCAAAGACAACACACACTGAGGAACAGGGGCTCTTACAAGAAACTCAAATACTTTTTTTTTGTATGGGCTTCCAACTTTTTGGTGTGGTTTCACATCCACAGTTCCCTTCCGGATAATTGATGCTGGGGAGAAGTCTGGTTTGCAGTAGGCAGGAAAAATTAAGGCTTCACGTTGTTTGTGGGCTAAACCAAAATACCAAGACTTGTATGTAAAACACAAATGAGAAGAAAGGAAAAACAATGTTATAAAAATCCCTCAAAGGAGTTTCAAGAGAGCTGACAGATAACGACATCTCCACAAAGCAGAGCCTTTTTTTCCCACTGAATTCCTGAGACTTTGGAGGAGAAACTGAGCAAAATGTTTGTTTCTTATTACTCAGGAAACTTTCAATTCAGGACTACTTATATCAGGAAAAAAAGGAGCTCTAGGAATTTGAAGATAATGATATACTGCCCTCGAAAGTCTGATTTTTCACGTCAGATAAAAATAAGACATTTCCTTAATTTCATGAAAACTGGCTCTCCCTGGGATTAGGAACAAAATAGTGCAGTTTTATTGATGGGCAAGTGAGAAAAATCCTTTGTCCAAGAACCAGAGTATCAATAAGAATCTTTAAATATCTTTTAAGCTTACACAGGGGCAGAGCTGTGGTTTCACAGTGCCATGTAATGGCCGTAAGCACAACACACAGGAACACGAGCAAGTCTGTAGATCAGGTTTTGTCACTTGGTGAGCGTGGGCTAGAAAAACTGAAGGTGCTCTCAGCCCCAAAGAGTCAGGGTTTATGCTCTAATACCGTCTGACTGAGCTTAATCCAACAGTGACCAGTTCCTGATTCATAAATCTTTGTGCAACTCATCAGGTTGAGTTATTCAACTCCAAACCCAGCCCCTCTGCACCACCCTTGAGTCTGGCCAAGACACTGAGCACAGACACAGAAAGAAATAATAAAAAAAAACCACCTCAGACACCCCTGTCCTCACACCTGTTCAACACTCCCAAGATAAATTAACCCGGGCCCTGTTGCCAATGTTAACAAATGTTATTCGAAGAAAAAACAGTATGTGAGTCCTGAATCTAGAAGTTTGGAGTTTCTGCAAGTTTTGCAGAGCAGACAAATAGTTCTGATGATAGTCGAGAGTTTAGTCTGCAATAAATGTGCCACAGACCATAGAGCACAAGCACCCCAAGAGTTAAAGGCCGTGTTACCTGACTGATCAAAAGCCAAATGGTGAAGCTTTTAAAAATCCACATGCTTCTCCAGGTTCATCTTCATAATTCCTGGGCCTTGGAGACATCCAGAACAGGGTGAGCCACCCAAAATTTGTGACCCACACAAGACTTTCCAAACTCCTTCTGCCCCCTGATAGAAGCTCGTTAGCTCTTCAAACCTTTTCTATATTGTTACCTCTGGACTAATAACGATTCTGCCCAGATTGGCATCACCTGTGAGGATTTGACTCCCATCTGCCCCCTCACTGGTGAAACTCAAACCCTGTGCTCCAAACCCTGCTGGCTGTAAGAGCTGAGCAGAGCTGAAGCTGCCCAGCCAAGAGCACACAGCTGTGTGTGGCTGCTGAGCTTCTCACAAGGTCCCTCCCGAGCACCGGGACACTTGGTGGCTTTTGTTCCACGGCCACAACTGGAGCCGTTCGCCCTCATGTGACTGGAACCAGGGAGCCAAAACTCTGCCTGAGAATGGCCCTGTCTTACAGAGCTCACAACCCTGGCCAAAGGCTGATGCTGATGGTCTGTGCCAAGAGGGTTCTGATCCGGTGGGGAGTGTGGGAACTGCACCAGCCACCCCCAGGAGCAGAGCAGGCAGCTCTGAGCACAGGCAAACCAGCTGATTCCCCAAGTCGGTCCTTAGCTGTTCTCCTTGGGGACACCCTGAGCTGGCTGTAGATCCAGGATTGAGGATTTAAGGCTTGCAGGCAGAAGGGTGAACTGTCCTGGACAGCCCTGGAGGCACTGCCTGCTCACCCAATGTCCATTTCCAATCCACTTCTGGAGTCATGTTGAAGGTTCGCCTAAAAAATGAAACATCTCAGCTGGGTAATCTTTAACCAATTCATCACAAAGAAAAACAGCATCTTTTACAGAGGAAACGTGGACAGTTCCCTCCTGCACAGATTTATTGGAAAGGTTTTCATAAACACAGATGTTGGGAACGGATGGCTACTGTGTAATCATGTGTGGAAAAAGCCAAAGGACAAAATATCCCTTAATGGAGACCCACATACCATGCAATATTCCAAAACAAGGGAGGAAGAAATATGGGTGGTGTTACAAATACACAAATTGCAAGAATCCAGATGCCAATATTTATTTTTTAAAAGAATTATTTATTCTCCCACTCTATTTGTAAGCAAAAGAGCCCAAAAAGTCCTTGCTCTGAGCAACACACAAGGCAGCTCAAGAGACCTACGTGGCATTCGAGTCAGTTTTTAGAAAATTAAGCCCAGTTTAAAAGAACAGCATTGAGATGGGAGATAACTCTCAGTATTTCTGATATCCTGATTTAATACTTGCAAGGACTGCACACCCACATTTTAATTGACATCTTAATGTCACAATTTATTTGAAGAGCTTTTCCTGGATTTTATAGACTCACAGAATGCCCTGGGTTGGGAGGGTTAAAGATCATCTCATCCCACCCCTGCCATGGCAGGGACACCTTCCACCATCCCAGGCTGCTCCAAAGCCTCATCCAACCTGGCCTTGGACACTTCCAGGGATGGAGCAGCCACAGCTTCTCTGGGCAATTTAAGATTTTACTCTGTTCCGTTTCAGTTTTTAGAGGTATAAAATAGATTAAAAAATCTTCATGAAAATATTTGAGGCAATGAACCCATTGCCCTCTGCAATTCCCAGTAGCAGCACTTTCTTCTTTGTAGAAAGTCCAAATTTCTGGCTTTTACCAGTTATTAGTGCAAAAAAATGTATTTTCATTTTTCCAGATTATCTCCAGAGCATTTTTAGGGAATTTCATTCTCCCTTCCCCCTCCTCCATTTGTGACTTTCATTCATTAATCACAGCAAAATAATATCCGAGGAGACAAAGTCATTTTTGCCAGTCCAATATCCCTGTTATGCCAGTGAACTCTGCAGAAGAACCCCAAACTCAGGCAACTTAAGAATATATTTGTAACATTCAACAAAATAATAAATTCTGCACATGACACAGGAAATAATAATCAGATGATCTCAGCCCCAGAAGTATTTCAGTGCTGTGGAAATGCCAGGTTGGAGAGTTCATGTGGAAAAGGAAAAGCCTTGTAACTTCTCCAAACATCAGTCATCACTTCCAGATACCTCTAAATACAGCCATTCATTTCACACTGCAGGATATTGTATTGAAAAGCAAGGCAGGGCCAGCACAGCACCTTCCACCACTAAATATGCACTGCACAAACCTTAGCTAAGTGTGTTTTTCCTATTTGGAATAGGGCTCTTTCATTTCCAAAAAAGAGCTCCGTGCTTCTCGCCGAGCAAAATATTTATAGCCGCATGCAAAAAATAAAAAAGAAAAAAAATTAAAAAAAAAAGAAAAGAAACAACAAAAGAGCTTGAAAAGGCAAATCCAGAGGTATTCCAAGATAGCTCCGTGTCAAATATTGAGTGACTCATCCACCTCTTTCAATGAAAATGTTCATCCCAGATAGATCAAAGGCCCCTGAGTACACCAAGCCCTTTTTGCTAAACCTGGCAGGAGAGTAAAAAGGTTTTCAATCAGCAGCCACTTGGTGGGAGGTCTGGGAACAAATGAAAGCCAGAAGACGCTGGCATTTGAGAGAGACCATCCCCTACAAAGCACAATAGGGACAATGTATATAATGTAAGCACAGTTCGGGAGGAATAGAGCAAAGCCTGGCTGGATGTTTTTGTGCAGCTCTGCCAGATGTGTCTGATAGGAGCAGTTCTGCCTTGTTTTTGTACGGACTTTCAAAGATCCTCCCCGGTGTCTATCACCCACGTGCTTGCACAGCCTCGGCTTTGAAGGCTGGGCCCTTTATTGAGGATTTATTTGGAGTTTGGATGGACCCTGCCAGCCTGGCCAGCTCTGTGGATGCCGTGCGGTGAAGGAGCCTCTGCAAACTGGGATATTCCTGCGAGCTCCCCTTTTACCGCTTGGGCTTCCACCTCTTCCACCGCCCCCACAAAGGTTGGGCTGCGGGGAAGGGAAACCACAAAACACAGGAAAGCCAAATGTCAGAGTCGAATTTTAAAATAACCCTGACCTGCTGCAGCGGCTGCTTGCAGAGGGAGAACACAAGGCTAAAGATTACCGTGCACAGTGGAGTTTTGTGCTGTGCTGCGGCTGCGGCCTCTCCCTTCGGCAGTCCCGGGATGGTCCCGGTTCCCTCGGCAGCCCCGGGATGGTCCTGGGTCCCCCCGATCCTGGGGATTCAGCGGTTCCCTGGTTCCCCCGGGATGGTCCTGGCTCTCCCCATCCCGGGGATTGAGCGGTTCTCCCGGGACGGTCCTGGTTCTCCCGATCCCGGGGGTTCCCCGGTTCCCCCAGGACGGTCCCGAATGCCCCGATCCCGGGGGTTCCCCGGTTCCCCCAGGACGGTCCCGAATGCCCCGATCCCGGGGGTTCCCCGGTTCCCCCGGGGCGGTCCCGAATGCCCCGATCCCGGGGGTTCCCCGGTTCCCTCGGGACGGTCCCCAATGCCCCGATCCCGGGGGTTCCCCGGTTCCCTCGGGACGGTCCCCAATGCCGCGATCCCGGGGGTTCCCCGGTTCCCCCGGGGCGGTCCCGGCCCCCGCGGCCGCAGCGCCGATCCCACGCTGCCATCGTGCGGTCGCTGCCGGCTCCTCGCACCGCAGTCACGGAACGGTTTGGGTTGGAAGGGACATCAGAGATCATCTCGTTCCACCCCACGGGCAGGGACACCTTCCTCTATCCCAGGGCGCTCCAAGCCCTGTACAGCTTGGCCTGGAACACTGCCAGGGATCCAGGGGCATCCCCGCCCTCACAGGGAACTATTTCCTCCCACGATCCCATCCCGCCCTGCCCTCTGGCAGTTCAAAGCCATGATCCCCTCTGTCAAACACAGCTGGGGCTTGGGCAGAGCCGATTTCCTCAGGACTGATTTTGGGGCCCGTGAGCTCTCACAGTCTCACAAGGCAGGACACAAGCGGCCCCTCCCGTGAGGGTTAAATAAGAACGAACATTTCTGGGTGTGTTCCATGCCCAAAGGTTCAGCACTTCTGTGCAGTAAACCCATCACCCCATACTCCTCTCTCTAAGTGCTTTTACCTCCCTGTCTGTGGGAAATGGAGAGAACTGCATCCAGTGAATGCTCCTTAATTCCTTCCCAATTTCCTTTTTCCTCCTGCCTTGCTGGCTGTTGTTTACCACTCCCAGCAGCAGAGACAGCGGGCCAGGAGACCTGTTTCCATCCTGTAGTGTGGCTCAGCCATGGCCAACACACAGCCAGAGGGACCAGGAATACACAGACAGCCCAAATCAGCCCTGGGGAAGGCAGCACTGCCAGACCACAAGGCACAAAACTCCAGCTCACCCCACACTGGGATACTCCAAACACGAGGAGAGGGATGACACAGGCTCGTGTTAACACCACACTGACCAGGGCATGGGTTCCTCCAGCTGCCAAAACTTTCCAAAACTTTCCATACACAGGAATCATCTGGGCCACGGTGCTCCAGCCCTGCCCCTGCAGCTGAACACAGTTTTTAGGAAGCCATTCCAGTGAGGAAAAAAACTAAGTTGCGAGTTTCTTTGAGTTTTTCTGCTATATTTTTTGTAACTCTTTTTAAATATTAACTGTGCAGAATTGACGATTCCTACAGAAGGGAAAATCCTGACACTAATATGCCTCTCAGTCATAAAGAATTCATGCATTTTACCCCTCTTTTGAAACTCATTAACCGAGCTGCTGGAAGCAATTTTTTCCATGACCCAAAGTAACGAACAGTTTTAAAAATTTCTCGGGGTAACAGTTGCCTACAAAGCCCTTAAAATTTATAAACTTCTCGTCCAGTTTGTGCCATTTATCATTGCTAGAGTAAATGGAAGCAGTGGAATCGACTATGCATCATGAGTAATATAATGCAATATTAAAGGACACCCAGTGGAGCACTTTGGAGGCTGAGGGATCTAAATCATACACTCGGTGCTGGGAAACCATCAGGAAAACGTGCAGCACCATTTGTTGGTGGCTGGAACTGTCGGTGTTCTGTGAGCACAGGGGTGCAGGACCGACAGCAGGGATTTACTGTGTGTGTGAGTGAGGAGGGAAAGGAGCACAGGGAAGGATTCCTAAGGAGTGATCACAAGCATTTCCACGCTGCACAAGCTACACAGAAACGTGCAGGGAGATGAGGAGAGGGGTGCAGGGAAATGAAAATCCCAAGTATTGCCACCTTCCTCCCCACTCCTTCACTACTTCTTATCCATATCCCAGGAGAATATATAGATTTATTTTAGCATAATAATCAGCCCCTGGAATTGCACTTTGGAATTATTTTCTTTCGTCCTCTGTTTTTTAGTATATTTTGGGTTTTAATCTTTCACTCATTTTCTTTCCCTCTTCTTGATTTTCCCTTCAGTCCCACTGAAGATGCACAGAATCCTGATGTAAGAAATAAGCCACCCTTCCCATTCCTCTGTTCCTCCTCCAATAATCTGCAAATTGCATCAGCTGAAGGATGTGGGACAGGGATGGCACAGACACAAATCCTGCTTGGTGCAGGGCTGTGCTGATACTGGGGGAGAGTTTTAGCAGAAGGATCAGGACAAACCCTAATCACGTTACAGAAATCGTGAGATGAAAAGGAAAGTTTCAATTCCTGGAGTGTTTATCTTCATTTGTCCATTTTTGGCTCTTGAGATGGACACGTAGACATTGCTATCCCCAGCCAAATGATGAGAGGATTTATGAAAGATGAAGCAATATGAACTTCATCTCAAAAGTCTCAAAATGCTGTTTAATTCATGTTGGTGTCTTTAATGTCAAAAAAAGACATTATTTTTCTGATACGATGGTCAAACAGTTCTATTGCTCTTCTGGGATAATTACTTGTATTATTAGCAAATGAGCAGCCTCTGAAATCATAAAAGTGATTTTCAGAGTGCTCTCTTTTCAAGTTCTTAATGAGAAGCTTCTCTCCATCACAATTACAGAACAAAAGTTTGGAAGAAAATAGATACAAATATTCCAGTGACTCAAAACCACCCAGGAAACAATGAATTTTGAAAGCATACTTATCTGCTTCAAGCTTATGGTCTTTAACAAAATCTCCTGATTTTAGAGAGCATTTTTGGCTTTTGAAAGCTACCACTTGGATCTATAAAGCTGCTCTTCACAGCCACTTCCTTCAAATTCCTTTGCAGAAAACATCTGGGGCTGACACAGGGAGCAAACAAGGCAGCAGGAGTCACAGCAGCACGAGTGCCTCGTGCTTCCCTGGCTTGATGTTTTTATGGCAAAAGTGCTTTTATTTGTAAAAGCAGCAAAGTTTTCTCAGTTACCCATTAACGGGGTATGCAGCCAGTGAGCAAATCTGCCCCAGGAACACCTGGAGATCCCTGGATCTCTGAATCTGTGATCCCTGGAATGATTCTTTACACCCAGGGGTCCACGGAATCTTGGCCTCCAGTGACAGCTGGGCCTGGCTGGGCTGGGGGGCTCCACTGGGAACTTCCCAGGCAGGATGAATGTGCCAAGAGGACATCACCCTTCCAGGACATTTTCAGGTCTCTCACCTGTCCAGACTGGTGGCTACCAAGAGTAAACTTGAGCAGGGGACTTGTGGCGTCTTCACCAACATGCCCAGTTCAGTCTGGGAGGAAAGATTTCCCATTCCCAGCTCTAGCTGACATCCTGGTCAGCTCCTCTCCACCTCCAGATTCAACAAAGCACCTCTGCATTGTCTTCCCATAAAACCCCACCCTGTCCTACACAGGGAGCTCATGGAATAGTAAATGAGGCTCTGAGCTTCCTGAGGATCCTTTGGGAAAGCATTAAAAAGGAGGCCATATTCATATTCTAATATTCCAGCTATATTCAGTGCAATATCAAAGTCTAGTCCCCATGGCTCTGATTTCCAAAATGCCGAGTCCCTGCAGGACACACACACACACACTTCAGAAACAAAACACCATAAAAAGATCAAAGATCCCTCTGGGAATACATTCTCTGCACTCTTCAAAGCCAAATGTCCCCTCACTTGCCCCCTTGTAAACTGATTAATTTCAGTGGGAAGAGCGCTCACAGAATCAGCAGATCCATGCAGCGAGGAGAAGTGTTTGTACACATTAACTCCACAAAACCCTCTGTATTTTTCTCTCCTCGACAGAAACAACAGGATTTGCACTAATTCTCGTTCCCAAGCTGCGCTTGGTGTTTCATCTGCGAGCAGGCAGCTTTTCCTGGAGTGGTTTTGCACATGGATGGGATGCAGCCCCTTTTCCCCGAGTGCAGGAATAAACGAGAGCACCATCTGGCCGGGCCCTGCCTGCTGCAGCCCGCGGTGCAATTCCAAAATGTGAGGAATGCTCACCCAGAAGACTCCGTTCACATCCTCCCTCCCATTGACTGAAGCTGCTCTGTCCCTTCTGGGCCGCTTTAGAGAAGAATTTGGTGGGGAAGAGGAGGCCTCTGAAATCCAAACCATCTTCAAATGTGCCTGTGTGTGGTCCGGGCAGGCAGCTTATGCAATGAGAAATGGGAAGCCACTAAAATGATTCTGCTTCTAAATATTTTGACCTTTATTGACATTTATAAGTAGCAGGCAGCTTAATTACCAATTAAAGGAAGTTATTAGCTACAAAAGGAGCCTGTTCTCTTTTTTTTTTTCCCCTCATGGCTCCTTTCCCAAAGCAGGGCTGTTAGATGAGATGTCTGTGGCAGGACAAGGCAGAGGAGCCCAGGAGACCTTGGCTACTTTATGGCAAATCTGTACAGAAATTCTTGTAGAAGTCAAAAACCTTCCTAAAGGGGATATCCAGAGACAGCCCATGCAGAACAACAGACTCCCCAAACCTTGTTTTACAGGACTGTCCCATTTTCCTACATGGAATTGCTGGATGGGCATCATTTCTGGCTGATTTTCTTTCAATGACAGCCATAAAAAGGCCTTCCTAAACTGGTTCTATGGGGTTTTTTTTTTCCCCTCTTTTATTTTGTCTTCTTCACAATATGCATTTAGGGGTTGGCCTGAGGAGCTGAGAATATTCAGGACTTGGCTGCTAATCCTGACACACACTGTTAAAACAACTGGAAGTTCTGCCCCAGAGATGGATGAATTCCTAGAGCAAACAAAGCAGCTCCTTTAAAACCACCCAACTCTTCATACTGGATTGCAAGGGCTGGGAGCTCCACACATGTTTATTGTCTCACCAGAGCATTGGGATTGTTTGCTGGGGGATGGCACTCATGAGGATATCTTAATTAAAAAAAATACATATTGGAATGATCAATGCTCTCCCATAATTTTAGAGTATTTTCCAATAAAACTTGTACAACATGTACCAAAACTGCAGGATGAGCAGAGCTCTGATACTGACAGATGCAGGTATGACTTCTTAAATTAAATTAGTGCTAATATGAATTTAAAAATAGCCTTGTGAAAGAATTACCCTACACTTACATTATTTTCAGTTCTGTAACACTCATCCATGTTGTTTTAGGAGTCTTTATGGATGAAGGGAGAGACAATGTAGAGAAGACACGGAAACCCAAAGATACTTAAAACATTATTTCCTCCCTGTGTGAATAACCCCAAGGTATGAATTCCCCAGTAGCTGGGGAGGTGGATGAGTGATCCAAACCTCATTTTGGAGTATGATATGGAAGAGATGAAAGTTCCAGGCACAGTGATTTAGCTTTTCCTCAATTCTTCTCCTGCGTTTATCCAAACAAGTCCCACAGTCCTCTCCACCAACCTCAGCTTCTGATTTTCTGAGAAACTTCTGGACTCCCAAGCAAGACTTTTAGTGCTGTTTTTTTCTTTCCCTGAACTTTCACCCCATATCTCCATGGCTTTTTCTGCTCTGTACTCTTTACACCTTTTTTGCAAGCTAAAGGTCCAGGGAAAGAAGGTAGCACGGGGAAGCTGCTGCAGCCTGTCTGACACAGACATCCAGTCACCAAATGTCTGAGAAGAAATTCTGTTCAGATATATTTGCCTGCAGTTTAATAACAAGGAAAGCTTGTGCAAATACCAGCAGAAAAGACTTGGGAAAGCAAATCAAATCCAAGCTTACAACAGTGAGCAGGTATCAGTAATAATGAAAAATTTGCCTGGATTTTGACAGCCTTGAACAATTCAGTAAATCCTAGCACTCCACGTGCACAGCCTGATAAAAATAATAATTATTATTATTATTATCAGGCAGCTGCACTGCCCTTGAGAACTGGGCAGCGGGTTCTGGGAGGAAGGAAATTGCTGCCACATGCAGTAAATAAAAAGAAGTTAAAAAAAAATAAATGCACACAAGAGTTGTGCTGCAGAATCATTCCATTGAGCCTGGCTGGAAACACAGGCAGCTACAAACCAATCATTCATCTCCAACATAAACACAGATTGGGTTCCACTTGCAGCAACATAGGTTGAGATTTTTAGTAGATGACATAAATAAATGTATTTTTATATTTCCTGACCACATTAAGCTCGAAATCAAGAGTTCTAAAATGTGAGCCATGGACTGTAAGGCTTCTAATAGCCAATAAATTCAGGCAGTCACACTGAAGCAATGTTTCCTTCTTAAAGGTACATTTTGCTGCAGTGTGTACAAATACAAGGGGACTTGGGTTTTTTTATGGATTTGTAATTATATGTAGCTGAACATGGTCATTCAATAAAGGTTAAAGTTCTCTTAGGAGGACAGTGAGAGGGAAACCACTTCAGATCCCAAATATTATTTCTACATGGAAAGACATTAGTGAGGACATGGGGGAAGGTTGAGGAAAAAGAAAAGAAAGAAAGACCAGTTGAGGAAAGGTAAAATATTCTGACTCAAGAACATCGGTGTATTCCTCTGTTCCTGCCCCACTTCTGCTACACTAAGAAAGCACAAACCCAGTTCTTATCCTGCCCAGTGCATCTACTTCCCATGTGTAAAGTGGGGATCAGAGTGCTGGAATTCCTTCAGATGGTGTTAAAGGCATGAATGATCCTAGAGAATCACCAGGAATACACAAAATACTCCCCAATCAAAGGTCATTTTCCATCTCCAGCCCTTACAGCACTTCAAAGTGGAGCTCAGCATTATCCCCGGGATAACCCACACTGAGAAATGGAAAACAACTGAGAAGGAATTTTTCAGCCTCTCAGGAAGGGGCCAGCAGCAATGTCAGGAGCAATCTCAGGTGGCAGAAAAGGTGTGTGAGATGCACAAAGGCTGATGCCCAGCAGTCAGAGGGTTCCCAAGGCTGAGTTAGTTTCAGCTTTGCTCCCCACACAAGCTCTGGCTGAAGGACACTCACTGCCCAGGCTCGGAAGGCAAATCCCCCGGCACAGAACGAGCCCGTTTGTGTTTCGGACCCAGCACTCTGAGTGGGTGTCTCACAGAGACGTGTTCCCAGTGGGGGAGCCGTAAGGAGTCGGTGTGTGCTGGCTGCAGAGCCCCTCAGCGCCTGGATGTGCTGGAAAAGCCGAGTGGAAATGTCTGAGTGCTGATGTCACCCGGCTCAATCTCAGCTTTCCTCGGGCCGCCCGCTCCTGGCGGGAGCCTCGCTGGGCTTTGTCTCCTGGCTGGAGCTTTCTGAGCGGGGAGAAGGGAAGGTGGCAGCTGAGAGCCTCACTCCACAACCGGGCAAACCATCCTCTTCAGGGAGAATTTGTCATTCCCAGCCCAGTTTAAAAACCAGCAGTTGAGACTGAGTAAATGGAAGGGACGAGCAGAATAAATTTGATATCACCAACTGCTTTTTCAAGGGGTGAGCTGGTCACTTCACAACCAGGCAAATCATCCCTTTAAGGGAGAATTTGTCATTCCCAGCCCAGTTTAAAAACCAGCAGTTGAGACTGAGTAAATGGAAGGGACGAGCAGAATAAATTTGATATCACCAACTGCTTTTTCAAGGGGTGAGCTGGTCACTTCACAACCAGGCAAATCATCCCTTTAAGGGAGAATTTGTCATTCCCAGCCCAGTTTAAAAACCAGCAGTTGAGACTGAGTAAATGGAAGGGACGAGCAGAATAAATTTGATATCACCAACTGCTTTTTCAAGGGGAATTGAGCTGCATTTGGGACAAAATGAATAAGAAGTTCCCCACCCACCTGAGGTTGAAGAGTCAAGTGTTGAAGGGCTGGAAACACCAGAGTCAAGGCTGCCATGTGCAGTCCTAATTCACATCTCCTGTGTGATACAATTAAAAGCTATTTTTCCCCATGGCCTCACCCCATTTGGTGGGCAGGATGAACAGAGCTATTCAGTATTTCTGGTTGGGTTTTTTTTTTTTACCTTTCTGAGTCAATGTGTGGCCTTGGCTTTATTTATAGCTTGCCATTTAAACTCTTCACCGAAAACAGGATTATTCACATCCTTGTGGGTTTTAATATAACACTTATCACAGAAATATTTGCTTGAAAAACATAACAAATGTCTCATGACAAAACCCCTGCCAGTGAGGTAGGATGGTAGCACAGTCCCTTGAGCCCAAATGCTTAATCAGAATCAGAGGTCCCACAAGCTTGTTTTGCTTAGGATGAGATCATCTGAATGTAATAGAGTGTATAATATATTCTTGGGTTTTAGCAAACCAGTGGTAACAAAAACCCCATTTCTCTGGGACAGAGCTCCAAAACTTGCAGTGCCCTGAGTTCTGGCTTTGGGAAAGCATCTGTTTCCTTTCAGCAGCGGCCACAGCATTTGCAAACCTTGTTCTCTGTGGTTTAAAGCAGCTCCTTCTGAGACCACGGGGCAAACAAGCAAGGCCTGAGCTGAAGCAAAGTAAGGCTGCAGTGAAATTATTCCTGGCTCACTCGATTCTGGAGGATTCACACTGAAACTTGCAATTTAAAAGGCAAAAGAATTACTCCTACCTCTGTTTGCAAGGCCTCTGTACGTGCACGTGGTTATTTAATACACCTAAAACCAAAAAAGTTGTGATATCTGATTGTAAAAATCCTGAAACATCTTTGAGTGTGTAGCACACAACAGTGCTAATCTTCTTTTTCAGCAGTTCATCAACCATCAGCAAAGGTTTAACAGACTTTAGCTCAGGCACTACACAGTCATTCCTCTCACAGACAATTCCACATTTGCCCTTTTCATTTGGATCTGGGTTACAAACCAAGTAATTTTTCTTTTCATACATCGTAGGAAAAAAAACTTTGCTTCAGGTTCTTCCACAAGTGTGAAACCATTTGATAAATAGAATTTTCAAGTTTCTACAAGCCTGCAGTCCCACCTGCACATCCTTGCCAGGGAAATCAATCCATGATTCCCTGTCATGCTGCTTGTTTTACAGCACAGGCTCAGAGAAAAAAAAATGCTTGTTAGAACCATTTTTAAAACATTTACTCACTGTTCTGACAGCCCTTAGGATCTCTTTTCCCTTCGTTCTGGTCTGTGTTGCTTATCTCCCACTGTTCCTCACTGATGCTGTCTTCTGAGAGAAAAATGCACAATGCCAACAGTTTATATCCACCAGACTGGAAACCTGGCATGTCTGGAGCATTGTTATTATTATTATTATTACAAATATGTTTTGGAATTTGTCTTTTTGGCATAATGGGAAGAGTCATTCTAAAGAATGCAGCTTAGCTTTTTAAAAACGTGCTAAATGAGTTTGAATCATATCAAATTGAAGTATTTCAGAGATGACTGGGACTAAGATTCTTCCTTGATTTGATGTAGCCAAAAGAAAGTTCACAAATATAACCTCAAGCACCGCTTAGAAACATCTTAAATACTTTAATTCTGCTATTAAAAATACTGCTATTGTTACTGTGTTTAGGTTGCATTTTACCCTTCCCATGGCAAAGTGAGAGAGGCTCTCAGAACTCACTAAGCCAGGTTTTAATTTGCTACACTTTTAACTGATTTCTCTTCAGCTCAGTCCCCAAAACAATAAGGAGGCTGTGACGGAGCAAAGCACTGGGGCAGATATTTCACTTAAAGAACACATTAAATCTCCAGTGGCATCACTTGGTTTTGGACTTGAGCTGAAGTTGCTGAGGAGCATTAGTGAGGCCTTGTCTCTGAATTTATCCCTGAAAAAGCAAAAGTTAAAGATTTCTTTTCAAATTTCTTTTTCTTTTCACTGGTTTTGTTTGTTTGATTTGATAAATAAGCTACAAGAAGTCCAGGCCGTGGCACCAAACAACTGTCACTGGAAGAGCTGTGAAAGAATTTAGATTATCCCAGTTCGTGTTCAGTTTCTCCGTGAAATTTTAAATTTTATTTAGGAAATAAGGAGCCTGGCAGTTCAGAAAGGAGTTTCCTCAGGTTGGGCTTATGTCCCTGGCAGCCCTGACAGCTCCTGAGGCTGCACAGAACCTTCTGCTCCCTTTTGCTGCCATTCCCCACCTGCCCTGGCCAGGCAGGCAGAGACATCCCTGGATGTTCAGGCAGAAATCCGAGTTTCCAGCTCCCCAGTGCCCTGTGCAGAAGCAAAATTAATCTGAATGTCTTTAGTTATTAAAGTGGTTTATCTGTCCACTCCCTGTCAATTTGTGCCTGTCTGGTGCATGAGAAAAGGCCCTTCTGGGGCAAAACCACGGATAAAATGTGTTTTAAAACTCAATTTAAAGCCCTGAATGTGAACGTTTCATAATCTAAGCTGAATATCCACAGAAAGAACAATTGTATGGTTTTGGTAATGACCTAATTCAACTAATTCAATAACGAACTAATTCAACCCCTTTCCAAAACAATTCATGAACTCTTCTTACTCATTATCAACAGACAGTGCTTGGGGACCTGCACTAATTACCACTATTCTTTGGTGCTGGATGTATTTATGTCATGGGCGCAGGGTAAAGACGGACATGGAAAAGAAAATGTAACTGTTTCTTTTTTTTGTTCCTACTCACAAACAGCGATGGGAAAACCTCCAAAAGCTTTCTGGCTGTTTTGTGGTTGTCAGGACACTTCATTTTCTCTGGTTCCCAAGCTTCAGAAGCTTCCTCTTTGTGATTGCAAACAGATGATGGCAGAGGCAGCAATTAGACTAATCCAAGTAAATTCCAATCACTGGTAGCCTGCAGCAGCTTTGCAGCGCTCCCATCAAACGGAGGGCCACCCTTAGCACGAAGCTGTCAGCAGGAAAAAAAGAGAAATTAAAATTGATTTTTCGAAGCAAATTTCTTTGACCTGCCTCATTGCACCCAGGAGTATCTATAACATCTGTCATTTGTTATAGATCGTGGCTGGGGTTTTTAACCAGCCACTGAGCTTGGGCATTCCAAACCCAACGTGCACCTTGGACTGTGTCAGTGCAAAGTCTCGGGAGGTTTTGCCCATCTGGGAGCTCCACAAAAGGAGGAAGTGTCTGCACCTCTCTACATGCACCAAGGAATGGTAAAAATACACAATTTAGGAGCTCGTTTGGAAATGACACCTTTAAATTTGGAGCTTTTAGCACAACCAGAATAGATTCTGCAGGTTTATCCTGCCCTGGCCAATCTTTACGATCTTTCTTTGCAAAATAGAGGTGGGAGGCTCTCAAAGAGTTTAATTTTTTTAAATAAAGACCCCAGTAAAACCAAAATAACAGTGGTTAGGGGTAGCAGCTACTCCGTGAGTTCAATGGGCATAAAATACGAGAGGAGTGTCTTTCATAACAGTGCAGGAGCTGCTAAGGAAATTTAGTGTAAGTTTCAGAGTCACTCATCTCCACCTTTTCTCAGGAATCCCAGTTCAAACACGAGATCTCCCAGCCTCTGGAGGTTTTCTTGCAATGGAGGCTGTCTCCAGAAGCTGCCCACAGATTTCCCAGGATACCAGACTGGTGTTCCCCACAGCAAAGCAAAGCAAAGCATCCTCATTTCTCTTCCTTCCAATATTCTTCCATAATTCCAATGTTTTTTTCTCGGAAAAGCAAAACCAGGCCATAAACCCAGTTGAGCTTTAGACAAAAAAAAAAAAAAAAAAAAGTTTCCAAAAGCAGCAAATATAATGCAAGGAGAGTCATTTTGTAACACAGAAAAACACAAGCACAGTTATACAAGTGTTCTTGTTCCAAGAACAATTGTAAGTGGGTTTTGTTTTGATTTGGAAAAAAACTCCAATATCTCAGTGTAGTTGCAGCAGACCACACACTGGAAAAATGACGTGGTTTTCTGGTGGCTGTATAATAAGAAAGGATTTTTTCTCTCTGAGACAGAAAAGGCCTATTCAAGGTTGGGAAGGGAGTGTAGCTCGGAAGAATGAAGAATCAGGAAGCTGAGGAGATAGGTCAGGATTGTGTGAGGGTGATGTGGTTTCGTTGTCTGAACGGCTGCCAGGGAATTAGCAAAGACAGCTTCTCCTTTTTCATCAAAACATAAGGGCTAAAAGCAAAAGAAAAAATCCAATAAAGAGCAGGTTTAGGGTGTTTGCTCCTAGGGGTGGCTCCAGCCCTGGTGTCCAGCTGGAGATAAGAGGTTTTGCAACACAAAGTGGCACAGATAGAAAGTCAAGTGGGAGGATAAGCACAGTGGGCTCTGTGCCAAAGGTTTTGTGATGTGCTCACACAGAATCCTGCAGCAAGACAAGCCATAAATCTCTGCAGCATTTATGGATGGAGATCCACTCCTGGCTGGAGACAAGTGACCAGCAGATAAAGCACTCCCAGAGTCAGCCCCTGACTTCCCACTCATGGAGTGAGTCCATTGCAAAAGCTGCTTTCCAGGTTATTTTACTGCATTTTACTTCATTGGGCAATTTTGGATGGACTCCAGTGAGTAGATTTTTTAAAAAACATTCTTTTTACCAATAAAACACAATAAAAGATTTTACAGCCTTGATGTGTTTCTGGCATGGTTTAAAAACTGCTGCTAATAAAACTTTACCAAGAGGAAAAAATGACCAAGCTGTCACAATGTAAATATGATTTTTAAATTTTTTTTTTCTTTAATTTGGGGTTTTATGCAGGAAACTGGGAAACAACATCACAGGAAAAGATCACGTTAAGAGAAGAAAACCAATGCAAGCACAACTTAAGAGTGGAACAGTGTCATGTTCCTGGCAGCCCATGTTAAATGCACTTGGAAAGAATTGTGTTTTCATGCACACCAAGGGCTGGCTCCTCCTGACCACTGAGTCAGTGACAATTCACCAAGTGACTTCAGTGATGCCCTAAAGCAGCAGCCTGGCTCATGAATCTGGCACCGGGCAGCCAGACAAGAGCTCTGAGCTCAGTGCTGGCCTGATCCAAGCTCCCTGTGTGAGATCCATGCAGCTTCTCACACGGAGAGAGGGCTGAGCTGTCAGTCTGCTCCCCCTGCCAGCTCTGTGAGCAGTCCCAGCCTCTCCTGGCACGCCAAAGCCTTTGTTCTTGGGGTGTTTTTAGGTGCAATTACGATTTAACAAGGAATGAGTAATGCCCCCCTTTAATCCTCACAACCCTGGCATCGTTCAGCACTGTGGTGACTCTGGTTCACTGCCCTGCCCGGTTCTGCAGGAGATAAAATGTGCCAAATGCCAAAAAAAAAAAAAGTGATAAAAACGTGCCTTCAGCACCCAAGTCCCCTGCAGCAGGAGTTGTGTGAGGAGCAGTGCCCTTTGTGTCCATCACAGCTGCAGGAGCTGCTGGATTTTCAAGGATCATCACCTCTGTCCCTGACAATTGTTCCTCCTGAGGAGCAGGAGGGCAGACAAATGCACAGAGAGACCTGCAGGGATGAACAAGGAGCTCCTGGTGATATTCCTGCTCTCATTTCAGGGCACTTTTTACTCCTGAGAGCTCTGTAAGATCTCTGAGCTCTCTCTTCTGACAGGCTCTGTAAGAACTGCGATGTTGTTATTTATTTTATGCTGCCAGGCAACATCCTCAGTTGTGAAACTGGCCACGCGAGGGCACCAGCACTGCTCAGGAGAAAAAAAATAATAAATAAAAACGTTTAAAAAGACAAAACTGAGCAGCCAAAGGAATAAACAGGAGTTTGTTTACAAACTGTACAGCTGTAAATGCACAGGAGAGCAGGTTCCAGGCAGGAGTCACCCACCCAGAGCATCCGGCAGCTCCGGGGGTGCACAGCAGGGAGGAGGAAATCCCCCACCATCAAAAGCCAAGGGAGCTGAGCTGCTCCTGCTGTCCCTGCCGGGATCCCCTTGCCCTGAAACCCCTTTCCTCAGAGTGGGTGTGGAGAAACCTCCCACACCTTTGTTGTTTTCAGTGCCCGGAGCCTCCCTCTGCCCTGGCTCAGGGGCAGCAGTGACCTCCAGGCTCTTCCCCCTCTCCCTCGGCACTGAAAGGTTTTCTCACCTGAGAGCCAGGTGAGCAGAGATGTCTGAAATCACCTTTTCAGCCCAGCAGTGCTTACCTCGTTTTGTGCCTTTTCAATGGACATTATCTGTGAGAGGGACTGAATGTAATTCCAGAAGTAAAAGAAATGAGGAGTTGTAGGTTGAGCTGAACACCCAGAGTGGGTGAGTTGGTTTTTCCACAAGGACATCACCATAAGGAATTCCTATAGAAGGAAAAGCAAAAGTGTGTGATTTTTTTCAAGCCTGCATCTTAATTATCTGATTTTAAACGATGCCACGTAAAAACAAAACCCTTGGCCTCACCCAATGTCACTGAGTTCTCCCTGCCAAACACCATCCACGACACAGATATTTGCACCAAGAGAAAATCACAGAATTCAGAATTGCAGAATATTTTGACTTGGAAAGGACATTAAAGATTACCTGATCCCATCCCCTGCCATGGCAGGGACACCTTCCACTATCCCAGGCTGCTCCAAGCCCCATCCAACCTGGCCTTGGACACTGCCAGGGATCCAGAGGCTTCCCTGGACAACCTGGGCATAATTTCTTCCAAAAATCTCTCCCTAAATTCCCCCTTTCAGTTTGAACCCATCACTGCAATTCCTGATGAAAATTATCTACAAGCCCCCTGCCGAGGAGCCAGTTCTGTATGAATGTATAGATGAGTGCAAAGCTAATTTTGCTTACAAAGGAAAATCCTCGTTGCTAACAGATCCCTGTGGTTAAGCTGAAGCTGGTCCTGCAGCATTGACTGTGGACACAAAAGGATTGTTCTTTTTTGTTTGGACTGTTAAGTGAACAAAATGCTGTTTGCAACTAGATGTTTCTCCCGAGGTTTTGTGATGGCCTGGATTAATTCCACGCAATTATTCCGGGAAAGTAAATTTATTCTGGATGCCCCGGTGGGTTTGTGGCAGTTCAGAGGAATCTCCCAGATAGGACACGTCTGTTGTGGAGAACACCAGGTAAGGCAGGAATGGGGGGAAATTAAAATAATTCCAGCTACAAGCAGGGCAGGAGGGAGCACAGACAGCAAGGGGGTGAAAAGGGTTTTACAGCACCATCCTTAAGTCTGAATTTATTAAATCCTTCTGCACTCTTTGAAAAGCTGTTTCTTCTGCTGTGTTTGTAGAGGCACAGGCCAGAGAACCAGAGCAATGAAGAGTTCCAAAAGGCAAATACGAATTTGAGAAGGGTTTGATTGAATATTCCACAGCAGACCGTGCATAAGATTGTTTTATTCAATGCAGGGTGATGTAAAATCCTAAAGAGTTTTATTGTGCTTGAGCAGTTCTTGAGGTACTGGAATTATTTCTAATTCTGCTACTAAGAATAATCAAGCCAAAAGTGAAAAAACATATTGTTGGGGATTCTTTGTTGGGGTTTTTGGGGGGTTGGGGTTTTTTGGGGGCTTGGGTTTTTGTTTGGTTGGTTGGTTGGTTGGTTTGTGTTGGGTGGGTTTTTTTGGTTGTTGTTTTGTTTTGTATTTTTGGGGGGTTTTTTGGTGGGTATTTTTATTTTTGTTATCCCTAACTCCAAATGAGTTCCCAGCTCCTAGCAGCACTCTGTGAAACCACAGAGCCCTGCTGCCCTGGGGCAGTGCCTCAGCTGCAGGAACATGGGCAAGACCCCATGGAACATTTCCTGCCACTGGCAATGTCTGTGTTAAAATCACATCTATTTGCAACCTTTTATATTCAAAATAAAAGCAATTCTGGAGTATTTAGAGCCGATTTAAAATGTTTGTAGTCTGCTACAAGCTTTTTTAAACCCTGTAATCTAAATGCTCCCGTTTGGAATGCCGAGGTGGAGATATTTTTAATCCAGGACTAAAGCCTTTAATGCTGAAGCAGTTACATTTTCCCAAGGCAGCTGTGCAGTTCCTGTGTTAATTAGGAGATATGGGATGATGATTAATAAACAGAGGAACAAGAGGTCTCTGTACATTTATTACGTGTTCTGAAAAGGGGGTCAGTCCTTTGCCTTGTGTTCTTTGCCACTTTTAGGGGTTCATTTTGGTCAGGAGCCAACCTGCAAAGCAGCTCGGGTACTCTAATGCAAAACATGATTATTTTAAATATTTCTTCTGCTTTCCCTCATGGTCCAACCCCATCTTCAGATTCACCAGCAGATGCTCAGGAATGCAAAACATCCTTTGGGGACTGTATCAGTTTGGGGAAAACAGTGCTCTTCTAACAAGCCCTTCTGAAACTTTATTTAACTCAGCTAAAAATGTGTCTCTCTAATAGTTTAACTTGATGTCACAGTTTAAAATTGATGCTGGGGCTGGATAAAAAGGACGACATCAAGACAAAAGCTGCAATTAATTAAAACTGCAATAATTGCAAGTATTAGTTTTCCTTTTCAATTTCCACGGGGCTCGTTGTCATGACAGGTGGGAAGATGCCACCAGCATAATCTTTCTTTCTTGTCATGTTTAGAGGGTTTTCCTTACTGACATTTGTGGGACAGTTGGAAATTCAGAACAAAATAGGTACCAACAAAGAGACCTTTAGTATAAAGATAAATAACAGTATAGGAAATATGTGGCTTCTAATCATTATAATTTTGCACCTCAACCTTCCCTCATTTTCCCCACCCTGCCAGAAGTTTAACTGCTCCTTCCACTCAGCCCAAGCTTCCAGCCTTCAATTATAGTTCCCATCCAACAGAAAAAAATTCAGCTTTTCCCTTTTGACCCCCTCCAAGGCCATTTGTGGAGCAGCAACCCCTGACAGAGCTGTTGTGTTTTCCCTGGCAGGGAGCAGCAGGAGATGAGGAGGGACACCCTGAGGTGCTGGGCTGTGCTGGTGGCACTGGTGGGACTGAGCGTGGCCGAGGACTTCCCGTGGACCAAGAACAATCCAGGCTCCTTCTACTACGGCACTTTTCCAGCTGGTACCTCCCAATCCAGCTGCTTTGGGGGTTGGAATGTTCTAGATCTGCTCCTGTGTTTGCACAAGGAAGGTTTTCCTTGTCCTTTCCAGGGAAATGGCAGGGACAGAAGTGAGGGTGGCTGCAGAATGGGGATCAGTAGTATTGTATAATTCCTTTGTTAGATGAGAGTTTAAGGGATATATGAAATTTTATGCTCGTGCCTTTTTCCTTTGCTTGCTTTTAGTAATGCAAACTTGCCAGTTAGACAACCCAAAACAAGTGTCTGGGTGGCTTTAGCCAATGCAACATGTTTAGATACCATGTCTGTCCAATGCAAGACCAGAAAAGCCATTTTCCACCTGTCCAGCTGGTGTGCCAGGAGATGCTTGGCCAGTTCCAGAAGAAATCAATGAAGCCATTCAATGTCCACTCCCAGGATCATCCACATGGGATCTCTGGTCTCCAACAGATGGAGTGACCCCAACACTCTGGGATCTACTCCTGGGAATACAGGGATCCCCATGAGCCTGCATTCCACAGATGAACAGGAAACACAGAGGAAAGGCTCACAGATGGACAGTTCATATCCACATCTCCCTGATTAAAATGCAGTGGAACAAGTCCCACCTGAGAACTCTTCTCCTTTCTTATAAATTACCTACAATTAATGAAATAAACTAAAATACTCTTTGTTATGCAGCTAATTTAAGAAATTAATGAAATAACTGTGCTGAGGGTTTTTTTCAAGCTGTTCAGTGTTATCCAATCCACTCTTCAGTATGGATTTATGAACTTTATCCTTTCTTCAACACATATTTAAACACATTCCATCCAAGCAAAATCAAAACTAGAAAGATACAGGCACTGATTGGTTTTCATGCTCAAGTTTTTACATAATTTATGACATGGTATTTTGTGTAACAATGGAGAAATAATCCAAAATATTTCTGTATATTTTACATAACATCTAAACGTGCATGAAAAGCAGCAGAGAGAAATGATGTAGAAACCTAATTTGTTTTGTGCAGTAAGACATTGCTGCCACTCTCTCAATGCCCCACCTCATCACTGTAAAATACAGATTTTACAGGTTTAATAAACGAAAGGATTCGATTCCTTTTTCAGCGCATCAGAACAGGGCACCTTCAGTTTATTGCCCATTTCCAGACCTTTGTAGGCACAGATCCATTTTGAAATGTAGAGAACCTCGGCCCCTCCAGCACTGCTTTCACTTTCAGTTTGTTTTTCCTATGACCATTTAGCACCAAGAACCAATCAGCAGGAAAATGTTTTCCCCCGTTTTCACCTTCAGGTTTCTTGTGGGGTGTTGGAAGTTCTGCCTACCAGACCGAGGGGGCCTGGGACAAGGATGGGAAAGGCTTGAGCATCTGGGACGTTTTCACTCACAGGAAAGGCAAAGTGCTCAGGAATGAGACGGGAGATTCCGCCTGTGATGGTTACTACAAAGTCAAGGTATTGTTCACCAGGAATTAATTGCACCTCTGCAAATGTTCTGGGGTTATTCCTTGATCCTGGTTTCCCATTTCGAAGGAGGTTTTAGCTGCTCTAAAGGCTTATTTAACTTAGGAATCCAAGGGCTGGTATTTTTATTCGGTACAGTAAAATCTTCTTTCCTTGTAATCTCAAAGAATCAATAATCCCACAGTGTTTCCCAAACATGTCTCAGATTTTCAGGATTTCTGTGTCCAAAAAATACCCTAGATGTTGTAGGAAGTCCAAATGCTCAGTTAGCAATACAATAAACACATTTCAGCTTTAAATGAAATTAACTTTACGTGTGTGTGTGCATGTATGAGGTTTTCCATGTATTTGTAAGAGGTTTTAAAATTCAGTCTGGACGTTCCCCATTTTTTTGAAAGGATAACAAACAAATGATCAATGCAGCTCTGTCCACAACATGTTTCCAAGCCTAATACCATCAAAACCAATTTTGAAATTACTGTGCTGGAGGAAAGACAGATACACAGCAAGAGGAATCCAAACGACTGTGAGAAGCCAGGGTTACATAATTGGAATTACAACTAATTTAATAAATTATATTCCACTGAGGTTTCTCCACATACATGAAGTCCAAGGGAGAACCAGAAGTTTCAGCCAGAACTAAGAGAAAAGAAACTAATTATACCTTACTCTCCTAAAATGGGAAAATGCAGGAGAGGTTTCATTTGAGCTCTCAAACCAGCAGGAGTTTGAAAGAACAGCTTAAAAAGTACCTTAGAGAAGCTGGAACTCTGAACCTCACTGGGCTGTGGTACCAGAAGAGACTGAGGCAGACACAATTTGGATTTGGATTTAGAAATACTTCTTGAAACTTGCTTGTATTTGTCCAGTTACCTGGTCCTCTTTGTATCAGAGCACTCTTTTCTTTCATCATCAGAATTCTCTTTGCATTGGCACAAATGCCACCAATTTCTATTTCATTGAACACTGAAGATGTACCATTTCTTAGCAAAAGAACATATATTCATATGGGATTTAGGGGGTTTTCTCATTCCAGTTTAAGAAAGTAAAGGAAAGCCCAAGTAATTATGGTTTTGAGCCTGAACTGAACTATTTGAGGTCAAGACTTACAGGCTTCTATTATTTTCTAATACAAATTCTGCCATAAATATAATTGTGTTGGAAAACCTCAGCTCATTTTTCTGTAGTAGCTCATTTTTCATTCGGCCTCCCCAGTTACACAAAACATTCCAGGACTTCTTTGGACTGTCAAAAAAAAAAGTGGTTAAAGAGGCTTTAAGGCTCCAAGTAGAATGAGCCATCACCTCAAAGATCAGAAAAATAACAGGTGGAATCCTCTTTTGTGCAAATCTTCCACAGATTTTCCGCATTCAGAATTATTTAAGACAGATGAGGAACTGAAGTTACACTGCTCAGCCCCAGGATGTGTTAACTGGCTTTTCTTCTCACAGGATGACATTCAGCTACTGAAGGAGCTGAAGGTGAATCACTACCTCTTGTCCATCTCGTGGCCAAGGATTATGCCCACAGGCATCAAAGGTGAGCACAATTTCACCACATTCTTCCCAGTATTCTTATCTGTGAGGAATTTTATTCCCGAGTAAAATTCTTCAACATTCCTGTTAAACAGCATTTAACCATTCCAGGACTCCCAACACTGCAATGGAAAATTCCTTGGTTAATTTTTTTTTAGATTTCTGTTCTTCCAGTTATTTGGAAACTAATGCAGGTAATTCCTTGGTTTTTTTTTAATCAGCTGAGCAACTGAATGAGAAGGGAATACAGTTCTACAATGACACAATTAACAGTCTTCTGGAAAACAACATCACCCCTATTGTGAGCCTCTACCACTGGGACCTGCCACAGGTCAGACCTCAAATAAAGCCTTCTGATAGAAATAATTTCCTAAGATTAAGAACTAAGAGTACTTAAATTAGAGAAGCCTACATAGTTTTAAGAACTTGCAAATATTTCCTATTTGTTTGCATTTTATGTGCATTGAAGTTTTGAAAAAATCTCTTTCCGAGCTGGAAATAGAAACAGAATTAAATAGAAATAAAAGTCTTCTTTAAGCAGCAGCTGACCTTCAAGTACAATCACTGAATCTTGAAATTCTTATTTCCAAAGGTGCTCCAAGAAAAGTACGGTGGCTGGCAGAATATCAGCATGATTAATTATTTTAATGATTATGCAAATCTGTGTTTTGAGAAGTTTGGCGACCGTGTGAAACACTGGATTACGTTCAGCAATCCTTGGGTAAGTCAGCAGTGCTTTCCTTCCAAACACTGCCATTGCTGGTTCTGTTCCCAAAATTCTGTGGAAGTGGCACTAGAGGAGAGTAGGGGGAAAAATGGAGAGGAAAGGGGAAAGGTTTAAACCATTAATAAAGATTTAAACCATTAATCTTTGGGGTCAAAAATCTCAGATCTTGCACAAGGGGCAGGATTTTAAGACTTGAAATTTCAGGAAAATGTTGAAAACTCAGCTGGAGAGTTTTCTGGAGGCCAGAGAAGGACTGAGTGTCTCCAGGACTGACTGTGTGTGTTTGCAGGCAGTGGCTGAACAGGGCTATGAAACAGGAGAACACGCTCCAGGACTGAAGCTCGGCGGCTGCGGCGCCTACAAGGCTGCTCATCACATCATTAAAGTAAAAAAAACCCTCCTGAAATTGTGCTTGAAATTATGTGTCAATTAAGGATTTTTATCAGATTTCACTCTTTGAACAGAAATGTAGTTTGACAGCTATGTAATTTCTAAGTAGGACACTGAAATGATCATCTGGCTTTAAATTTCCAGTGCATAATCCAAGGCACTACCAATGTTTGGTGCTCCATTTAACACCTGCAACGATTTGGATTTTCCTTCTATTATAAATGTCTCTTATAGCTTGTTTCAAGCTGATTGAAAAAGAAAACATCCAGGTTAGTTCAGGAAGAAGCAGAAACATCCTGGCCTGTTAAAATGAACCTGAATGTTGCAAGTGACTTCAGGAAGTCTCTGGTAAAAATTAACTTTCATTAGCATGAATAAATTAGGGAAAGACATCCAAAGATCAGAGCCATGGGACAGACCCCTGTCCTGAGGGCTGGGAGGCAGCTCCATGTGGATGTCCTGGAATTTAGGGAAGGAATCTTGCACAAAGGCTTTTGTGATGTCTTACATGAAATGAAAATTCCTGTAATAAACACAAAAGAAATTCTGCGATATTTTCAGCCAGACCTCAGGGAAAGAAACGCTCACCAGATTTCCACGGCGTAAGAGATGAAAATGTGCACACAATCTATTTCTATTTTTACATTGTTTTTAGACTCACGCCAAGGTTTGGCACTCCTACAACAACACCTGGCGCAGGGAGCAGAGAGGTAATGGGGATTCATTCTGTGATTGTGCTGCTGTCTCTGTTAAGGCCTTAAAGAACTGCAGAACTGTCCCTTTGTTTGAAGGGATGGTTGGAATTTCCCTAACGAGTGGCTGGGGGGAACCTGTGGATCCACACAGCCAGACAGACAGAGATGCTGCTGAAAGGTACATCCAGTTCCACCTGGGATGGTTTGCAAACCCCATTTACAGAGGGGACTACCCTGAGGTTATGAAGAATTATGTAGGTAAGTCCCTGTAAGTGTGACATGAATAGATCCACACTTCCAGCACGTTACAAGGGAATAACTCCTGGCCAATGTGTGCTTTAGTCAAGTGAGGGCACAGGTGAGACACAGCAAAGCAACCAAAGACCCCTGGGCTGGACACGGCTCCTAAAGCAGTTTGGGGACACGCCAGGACACCTTAAATCACTGTTTCTCCATGTATTGTACCCAACTTAATTCTCCAAACCAAAAGAATGGAAGATGATCTCATCTTAAAAAAACGATTCAGCTCAGGGGTCCTTGACATTAACATTAAATTCAGAAAAACCCTATTTGGCCCCAGCACAGTTCCCAGAGTAGCTGTGGCTGCCCCTGGATCCCTGGCAGTGTCCAGGACCATGTTGGAAAGGGCTTGGAGCACCTTGGGATAGTGGCAGGTGTCCCTGCCCATGGCAGTGATGATTTTAAAGGTCCCTTCCAACCCAAATCATCCAGGATTCCATGATTCTATGACTTATTGTTGGTGAGATAAAGAAAACCAATTTCCATGCTCCTCAGAAGTTGTTTCCCATAATTATTTTGCTAGGCAGGAAGAGTGCCCAGCAGGGCCTGGGGACATCAAGATTACCAACTTTCTCAGTGCAAGAGAAAACCTACATTAAAGGCACCTCGGATTTCCTGGGAATTGGCCATTTCACCAGTCGTTATGTCCTGCAGAAGAACTTTCCCTTCCTCCAAGTGTCCAGTTACCACACTGACCACGACCTGGCTGAACTGGTGGACCCCAACTGGCCAGCTCCAGGCCCTAAGTGGCTCTACTCTGTGCCCTGGGGGTTCAGAAGGTTACTCAACTTCATTAAGGTGAGTAGAGCAGATCTTTAATTATAAATGAAGCAAATAAAATGCCTGGTTTAGGTTTAGCTTTTCAGCGTTTCCAGCTATTTGTCTTGTCTTAGCGGGAATTTTGTCCAAAAACCCCTTAATTTCAGCTCAGAAAACTACAGAATTCAGTCATTTTTAAGTAAACCCCACAGTTAAATTCCTACTACACATTTTTCCTACTTAGGTAAGTAAATGTAGAAAATTGATTTTAATGCACTTTGCTGATTCACATATTCTGTCAAAATAAAATGATTTCATGTGAACCAATGTCAACATTTCTGTTTGCAGACCCAGTATGGGAACCCCCTGATTTATGTGACAGAGAATGGAGTGTCTGAAACAGCGCAGTGCCCTCAGCTGTGTGACGAGTGGAGGATCCAGTACCTGAAGGGATACATCAACGAGATACTCAAAGGTCACTAAAAACAGCCTTAAAGGGTTTGACTTTTGGACTGTTGTCACCTTCTGCCCGTTTTTCACTTTGTCATTTCCATCACAGAGAAATAACAATTCACATGTCAAAATGGACAGCAAAGCAGACTCATAAATTTTCACCAAAATGACAACCTAAGCAACTATATTAATATTAATAAGTGCAATAACCTAGCTGAGATTTAATACTGCAATAAAGCATCACTTTCCACTTTCAGAAAGGAGAAATTGCTATGCCCATAGAGTTCTAGTTTAAGCTAAAGACGACAATTTCAAAGAATCTAAATTCAATTAATTTATACTTCATTTTTCTGTCCTCCTCCCCATCTCTTCCTGCTATAAACCAAACATTTACAGAAGCATATTTTAAGGACAAACCCCACCTTTATCAGTGATTTGTGTTCTGTTTCCAGCTCTAAATGATGGTGTAAATGTCAAAGGTTACACTGCCTGGTCACTGCTGGACAAATTTGAATGGGACAAAGGCTTCTCCGAAAGATTTGGGCTTTACCACATTGACTTCAAAAACAAGGACAAACCACGGTACCCAAAGGCATCTGTTGACTACTATAAAAAGATTATCAGTGCAAATGGATTCCCAAATCCAAGAGAGGTGATGTCAGCTGCTAATTTTAATCTTTTTTTCCCCCCCTTTTTTCTTTGATTTATGTGCAAATATCACGCTGAATTTCGGGAAACAACTTGTATGGATATGGTACAGCAGGGACACTTTGGTTCTGTTTAATACAGAGATATTCAGACACTGGAAGTGGGAACAGCCTTAATTGCTGTGTCTAAACCATTCCACAAGCTCCAACTGGACTTACTGATGCAGTCAAAAATTCTCAAATAGAAGTTATTTAGCAGTGCAGTCAGATTCCTAGGCAGAAAATTCCATATATCCTACTGGAAAATAACCTGGAATGTGGCACGTGCCGTTATAAATTTAATTAAACCATGAACTCGGAGCAACACACTGAAATAAAAACCACAAAGAACCTTTCAGAAAATCATGTGTTGGTAGAATAAAGTAGTTTCAAGTCAATTGTAGGGACAGGGGCATGGAGGGAGCTGTGGGAGTGAGGAGGATGCTGCAGGCTCACAGAACTGTCCCCCTTTCCCAGGTGGAAAACTGGCATCGGAAGGCCATGGACACCTGCTCTGCCACACACCAACACCTTGCTGCAGGTAATGATGCCTCTGGTTTAGTCTCTAAAAGCAGGTTCTGTAAAGTTCAGATATTAAACTGCTCTCTGAATAATGCTAAAAGGTGTTTTCTCCCCCAAAAGCACTACAAACCACTAAAGAAAAATGTCTTTATTTACTGTCTCCAACTTAAAGCCACTGTAGCTAAATGGATCAGCTGTGGATGTTACTGAAATACAGGAACTGGAGGAGCTACTGCTTAAAATTGAGGTTGTGGATGACAATGTTCTCCTTAAAATAAAACTGCTGAATGCTTTTTCAAACACAAACCAAACCCAGACAAAACAAGACAACCACACAGACAGAAAAAATCTCTAAATGCTTGACTTTTATGTAAAGTGGAACTATAAAAATAAATAAAAGGGCAAAGGAACGGCCTAAGATTAAGTTTGGGCTCTGATGGTAAGAAACCCCAACACAACTGATCCAGAACTGCAAAAAAACCCTCCTGGTGTAATTCAAGGACCTTTCAGAAGCCCTGAAGTAGGAGGTTTTTTTAAGAAAGATCAAATAACTCCTATAGGTTCATACAAGAGGATGAGCTAAATTCCACATGGTAGGAAACATCCCAGTCAGCCCAAGTTAATCCTGCCCAGCCTCCACTTCCAAGTCATGTTCAGTGTGAATGGACTGGGTTTGACTGAATTCTTCCAGGCTTCTCTGTGGAATAAAGTTCCACCAAATAAAACCCATTTAATTTTTCAAACAAACAGACACAGAACAATCATAAAAAGGCCAAAGCTTCCCAAGGATTTCTCTTTGACAGTTTTCTTTCACCTTGGGGTGAGGGGAAGAAAAATCAAAGGACCAGTAAAATATTATTAATGCCCTGCAGCTAATTCAGAGCAAGGACAATTTTTGCAGCCCTTTGAGCACTGACATGGCTTCAGAAATTTAACTTAAAAACAAAAAGAGAGGGAAAACTGTCCTGGATTTGCTCCAGCTTTGGCAGACTTAGGAAATTCTGCTTGCTTTGTTTGCTGTTTATGCCAATGTCAACACTTCTATGTTCAAAAAAAAAAAATCTTTATGTTAACTCTAAGTTAGGTTTTACTGTACTCCAGAGGATCAAATCTCTTACATATTCCTCATTTCTCAAATTTTAGATTCCCTGATTACTCACATGGAAATGGTGACAGAGATTGTCCTTCCTACAGTTTTCACACTCTGCATTCTCATCAGTATTGTCCTCCTCATATTCTACCTGCGAAACCACAGCTAGAACTGATGTTTGCACACATCTTCACTTGCCAAAAGGACTAAGCTGCAACTGTTTCATTTGAGTGGTTAAAAGTTACCACAGATGCCTCTTTTTATAGCCCAGTAATGAAATATTATTTACCAAACCTCCTAGAGCTTTCATAATTGTTCAATTCAATTCCCAAAACATCTTTTTGTTTTTACCAAAACACAAAATACGTTCTCTTTCCACTGATTCTAAGTAGGTCTTATAATCCTTATAATTCTGGAAACTGTTACACATTTTGTTCACCAGAAAAATAGTTGAGAGTAAAGTGATTCAAATCTTGCCAGTGCAAATTTCAAGTGACTGAAAGCTGCTTGCAAATCTTTCAGTCTGTTCATCAATAGCATTTTGATTACCATGTAATTGCTATTTGGATAAAAACAGACACATGATTTTAAAATGCAAAAGGACTAAAATATTCCAAGAGCACTGGTTAAATATGAACTTACTCATGTCTAAAAGTTAGGATAATTTGCTGTTTAGGTGTGGAGAAGAGTTGTTTGAAGTGAGTAATCCAAGGTGACAGCTTCTGAATCAGATTTAAACCACACCTCTGCAGTTTGGTTTACAGGAACCAGACTTGTACAACTTCATGATATATTACATACAAAAATGTGGATTTTAAGTAATCCAAGCACTTCCAAAATTAATATTTCACCTTAAATTGCCTTCTAGTGCAGGTAGAAACAAGCACTATAAAAACTTGGTTCCACAATCCAGCTGGATGTACTTGAAATACAACTTCCTGTGCTTGAAACCAGAAGTTATAAAAATTTATATTAATAATCATCTATAATTTAGAGTTTTTAAAAGCATGAATATTGGGGGGTTTCCTTATTCTCACTTACCCACTGTAAAGGTTTTAATGCAAAATATTTCTGTCTCAAATTATTTAGTCAGGATGTACAAAATGATGGAATTGTTTAAATCAGACCAACAAAATGTTTCCTCGCTGATTAATCGGCGTAACACATGCAACTGCCAACAAATTTAAATGATTAATGTCCAGCCAATTCTACTGATTTTGTTTTTCAAAAAAAATTATGCAAAAGATACAAGACAACACTGTTAAAATAACTCACTTCACATTGAAGGAATAAAACAATTTGAAGAGGAGGGAGAAGTATTTCCAAGAATACTCCAAAATATAAATACAGGGGCAAAGAAACCCAAAGTGGCTGAAGATCCCAAGGCCCTGGATGATGAAGGAGCACTTGATCCCAGGAGAACGTGACAATATTGCTTGGTTTGACGGTTAAGATAATTCACACTCTGAACAGTGTCTGATTGCATTTTTAATGATCAAAAAATAAAATATAAAACCCCAAAGTGCACAATTTTGTTGAATGCCTGTAAATACATGAAAAAAAAAAACCACCATATTTACAAAATATTTATACTCTACAGTCATAATTGCACTGCATGTTTAACAAAGGAAGTGCCTACAGGAGAATTGTGGCTCTGGAGGTCCCACTTGGGTGGAACAAAGCAAATAAATCAGTGAAGATGAACTGTCTGAAGCCCAGAGTGTTTCTAAAGGTTCTGTTGGGACAGAAAACACTGAATTTTTTCCCTTTCTGTACCTTTCCAGTCCTGCCTGCTCAGTAACATCAACTTAAGTGAAGTGCACCTGACTGCACTGAGTCGTGGTAATAAAATACAGCCTTTCCTCACTGCTTCCATTTACTGTGGAGTCCAAGAGGAAACCTGCAAGGACAAAGGGAAAAGATGGGATCAGCCACTCTTGTTAGAAGGCAGAAATCAGTTCCTGGAGCAGCTTCCAGAACTGTTTCCCAAGTGCAGTTTTACTGAAGCACTTCATGACAAAAATCAATAACGACAGGAAGGATTAACCAAATCCTCACATCAAACCTCATTCCAAAAAAAGGCAAATCATTTCTGTACCAGTCTCTCTGCTTATTCTTCCCCATTCTGATGCTTTTCCACTTGTCCTACATTTGCCTGCAGCAAGGGCAGATGTTCTCTTTGCACTTTCTCTGACTCGAGACCAGCATTAACAACAGGGAGATTTCTCTTCAAAACCCTTCTCAGATTCATTGGCAAACATTTTAGAAATAAGGTGCGAGATTTTTTTGAGTATCAATCACCTCATATTTGGAACTATTCTGTCATTTTAACTCTAAAAACATAACTCAGCCAAGCTGAGAAGGCAAAAAGTCACCACTTACATCATTTTGCTTTTGCTAAAAAGTAAATATAAAGCTCAGACCCCACTAGGACTTCAGGATAAAAACTGAATTTGTTGGAAGTTTGTGCTTTGATTGTTTCATTTCACCACCAACATTCCCCCACCTGAATTGTTTGATGTGCAATGTTCAACTGGAGCACTGGCGCTGATTTGCCACGTTGTTTTCACCTCCTTCTGTCCATGCCCACTGCTTATCTCCACCTTCCAGACCTCAGGGTTATCGCTGAGGGAATAATCAAAAAACATCAAAATTGAGGCAGGTGTTCAGTCACATCTGAGTTTTATGCTGCAAACGCTGAAGTTTCTCTTACTTTTGATAGAATTTCTTCACAAGAGCTGCTCTGATGGGCAGCTGAAACACATGCTTCTCATTCAGAGGGTTCTCCTTGTAATATTTCATGCAAATCCTACAGGAGATATCAGGTTACTTTCTTTAAAGAAATGCTTGTAGAACAGAACATAAGCCTTGTGCAAAATTAACTGTACTCTCACAATTTATTATTTCCTTTACTTTTCAGTTTTAGGCCCAAAGCAAAACCTGGCAGGAAGATTCACCTGATCCTTCTGCAGCCTCACTATCACCAACATGAAGGTGTCTCTTTAAAACTGTCAAACCAACTCTATTTGTGATTAAAGAGCAGAAGTAGAAATGCAATAATTACTGTGTCAAAGGGAAGAGGTTCTCGTGTCTGAACTGCAGTAAGCCTGTACAGCTGACCATGATTTCCAGCATGTGGTGAAGCTTTTGAACACGGTGCACTTGTTCCTGGAGATCCACTGATGTGGAAATGAAATAATCCTGGAAGAGTAAAGGGATTCTGCTCTTACCTGAGCACTCCATTGCTCCAGACACACAACACACCCTCAGGAAATGAAATCATCTTCCTGCTTCTTTGGGGGAGCTAAGATTTTTAGAGTGGCCCAGCAGACTCAGAATAAAGTCCCATCAAAATGTGACAAAGGTTCACTGCCTTGACAGTGACCCAGGTCAGGTATCAGGGAATTATCTGGGAATATTAAACAAAACAATGACATTCCTGCAGTGTGTTGTTCCAGCCTCATGATCTGCAGGTCAGTTTCTCAGCTTTTATGATTTGCATCCCACCATCAGCTAATCATGTTCTGCTTTCTAAAATAAAAATAAAGCATCTCACCAAGCAGTTTACTGTTGCAAGTTCCTGGCCTGTAAAAGGAACAGCAGAAAAAAAAAATTAAAATTTAATACATGGTATCAGATGAAATACAAGCAATGTTCAGGTGATCAAACAGGAAATTCTAGTAAAGCACAAAGTCAGCAGGAGTGTGATGTTATTCATTGACATGATCAATCATTCCAACAAGAAAACCCCTCTGAAGTGGTAAGGTCAATTTTATTTATCACCAAGGTTGCACAATGAAGAAACCCACCAGGTACTTGGAGACAACCACCCTCCTCAGGACATACAAGTTTACAAAAGCAGTGAAAATAAAAAAGCAAATAAACAAAGAATGAAAAGACAGGATGACAGAGGCCAGAAAGAAATGCAGGGGTAACAACAACAGTAAAACACAAAGCTATGCTTCTTTTGAAACAAATAGGTTTTTAAAATTTCGAACTTTAAGAGCTGAAAAGTTCCATTATTAAGGAAGCTGGAAACTCCACTTCAGCAGATGGGAAGGAAGAGAGATGGAGGTGACCCAAAAAGTTCATTATTTCCTGCATGGAACACATTTTCCCTTGAATTCCTCCTGCTGTTACCAAGTGTCAGACTCACCTATGAAAAAACTGACATAATCCTTCTTCATCTTCTCCAAGCCAATCTCCAGAAGCATCTGGATGGGAGTGATGTCACTGAGGGAAACATCCTCCAGCTTCCCATGGTAGGACTGTTGGATCAATTGACTTAAGAAGCTGCTGCTCCCTTGATGAATCTAAAAATAAACCAGTTTTTTTTTAGTGATGCAACTGTGCACGAAACATCCTCAATATTGTTCAGAAGTTCAACACACAATTTAAAAACAACACCAATGAGGGGCAGTGAAGGGACAAGAACTGTATTTTACTTGAAACTGTCCCAAATTTTACCATTTCTTGTGAAATACAAATACATACCCATGGCTGTATCTCAGCACGTTGCAGGGATTTTATGACCAGTGTGAAACAGTCTATTAACTCCTGATAGGAGCTGACACCTGGAAAGAAAAACACAATATTTTAATTATCAATCCTTCAGGCTCTTTCTCTGGCTGTTGAGTCAATGACAACACCCTTGCATGAACAAAACCCCTCAATTAAAGAATGAGAGCTGAAATTACAGATGGCACAGCTTTTTGGCAGCTTTGTCATATGATGACTTTAAAAAAGATTACTCTAAAAAAAAAAAGTGATCAACATAGACCACTGAACTCTATATACACTGGAAATTGTCCTTCAGATCTAGAGAAAAAGGAATGATAAAGTTTTCAGGTTTAGAGCAGATGGGTTTTAGATTTAGAGCAACTACCAATGGTTTAGTACCTTTTGTAGTCAAATCAAATGAAATTCTCTCCTGCTGGATGCTGGTCTGCCACTGGAAGGTTGTAAAAAAATACATCACCCTACATCCCTAAAATGGGCTTTTTCAGGAAGAGCTGACACCAATTTTCTGAAGAGCTGATGAGTCCTTAAAGCTCAGAAATGGGCAGGAATTTCCTTGCAAAAGCAAAACTGTCTAGATAGAGAAGAAAATGAAAGGAAAACAGGTGGGTCACAACACACTTACCTTTCATTCTGCACCACAATTGCTCGGTGAAGTCCAGGTCTCCTCGCTCACCAAACATTGATTTTATGCAACTGTCCACAGCAGCTGTGTCACATTTGATTTTCTGCAAGAATTTATTGGTCTTCAATGAAAAATGGTGCCTGAGAGTCAAAAAAGCTTCCACATCTGAATTTCTCCGTATTTATTTACATCACTATTTACACATATAAACAATATAGAAGATTCAGTCAAAACCTGAAATAACTGCAGTTATTTGGGAAGCCAAATGACAAAGCAGCTGTTAGGAAATTGCACACACCTCTGTTTCATTCTTGTTTCCAAATGCACAATCTCCATCCAGCTTCTTCTTTAAATCTAGTAGAGTTTAAAAAAAATAAGTTCCACCACTGTGAAAAGTGTCATCAAACCAACCATTAAACCCCAGGCACATCATAACTAACAAATACATTGAATAATAGAATTGGTTCATTTTAAAATGGTTTTATTGGGTAAGGATATAATCTGAAAAAAATGATAATTTTTTTTAAATGTTTTTTTATTATTTGTTACTTTGATCCATGATATTAGGATAATGAAAAATGACAAATATGTATTAGCCTATTTAACTACTCTGTGCAGTGGATCCAGCACAGAAATGAGTATTTCCAGTTCTAATGCATTAAAAGTTGTATGTGGACTTCCCTTTTATCCCTGTGAAGTGTCACAGCCCTCCTTCCCCGTGAACAAGCAGCAATTACCAGTCAGAAATTCCTGGACCAGTTTAAGAGCTGATTCAGACTCTGATGGCTCAGGCCACTCAGTCACACCCATCTTCAGACCTTCAGCCAAAGCCTAAAGGCAGCAGAAAACCATAACAAAAAAAAAATCATAACAAAAATCAGCTCTTCTTAGGACTCCTCCATGTGCCATCTCTCACAGATAACTTCACCAAGAATCTCTGCACAACTAACCAGGAGTTACAAATTTGCAGAATTCCCTAAATGATTTGTCCTCTTGATATTCAAGATTTCTAAAAGTGAACTCAAAGTTGCAGCTAAAATAAACACTAGGAAGTTATCTTTGAAACATCTGATGGAGTTTTCGATAATTTTTTTTATTAGCACATAAAATCCCTGTTCCATGCAAATTGAAATTGGAGTTTCTCCCCTGCACTCACCAGGAGGAACTGCAGCTCTCGGTACAGATAGAACACGGGACTTCTGGGGTCCCCCGACTCCAGGGCAACATTCTGAAAGTTCCACAAGTTTATCTCAGTTTCAAACTTTAGAAATCAAAAGTCCTAAAATTTTTATCAGTGAGAAGCGTGTCAGCACAACTCATAATCCAGCTGATGAACAGGTTTTGCTTTTGTCTTCTCTCCTTTACACCGCTCGTGATGTGAATCGTGCCAAGAGCTTGGGTTGATTTGTTTTTTTCCACCCTGACTTACCAGGGTGGCAGCAGAGATCAGTGGGGGAGTCTCCAGGATCTTTTCCACCCCACTCCATGTGATCTCCACACTGATGCTGCTCCCAGACTCTGCCATGGTCTCCTCCATTGCAGCAGCTGCAATCAGCTCGTACCGAGCAAATCCTTTCGTCGTCACCTGAAGCGAAAAGGTTTCAAAAAATGAAAACAACAAATCTACCACCACAGGCAAAGGAATTTTAGAAGCTTTTCACAAACATGCAAAAAAAGGGTTAATGTCAGACAAATGCATTATAAACATGACCTGAAATCAGGCTGTTAGACTACAGAATCATACTAAGGTGAGTTTCCATAGAGGATCTAAAAAACTTCCCCAAACCAGCATCATAAATCCCAAAACAGAGTTTTTAAACTTCAATAGAAACCAAGACAGAGTGTAAAAACCTACAACAGATGAATGATGTCTTATTTTATGTTCCATTTTGAGCTCTTCCAGGTTTGCAAAACGGGTTTTGTCAGCTGTAGGACCTAGGAAAGGAAAATAAAATGAGAATCAAAACCCCCCATTTGACACAATTCAAATTTGGCACTCCAAGTTCATTCCCAAATACTCCATTTGGTGAAGCAGGACTTGTGCTGTCCTTCAGAGAGCAGGAATTGCCCTTGCATTCCTCCTATTGATTATAAGAGCTGATGTGAACATACACAAATGTTCAGGATGAATCAGAGGTTGGGTAAGATGCTGAATGGCAGCAGTTTAAATTTCCTGCTGTTGCACCTGAGCTGAGGCAGGCCTGCACAGCTACAGGTGCATTATTTAGATTAAAAAGCCATTTCCCCCACATAGCATTGGTTAAAATCATCATTTTAATCTCTTTTTTTTTTTTTCATTAAAACCAGGACTACAGATCATTTCCAAGCCAGCATCACACAAAGAACAAAGCCAGCACTGTGACATCAGCATCCCCACATCTTTTAGCCTTCCTCATTTAATTTTCAGTGCACCATGACCACCTTACCATCACATGAAACCATGTAAATATTGAGCCCTGTGGCTTTATCTGCAGCCCTGAGAGGCTCAGCTCCAATCCAGCAGGTGTGCTGAGGGTCAGAGCCATCACACCTGGCCCACAGGGGGGGAAGCACCACCGGGTCACTTGTCCCCAGGCAGGTCATGTTTGGGTTCTGCACCATCGTGTACAAGGAAATCAACTGCCTAGAAACAGGGACAGGGGAAAAAGGAAGATGTCAGATTCTAAAATTGTATTGAATGTTACATTTTAAGCTGATTTAAAAAATACATTATTTAGGTAAACCACGTTTTGGTATCATGCACTGGTATTTTAATAGCAACAAAGATGCAAATCAGATTTTTAGGGCTTTTTTTTTAACAGGAGCTTTACCAAAAAAAATAAGCATTGAAGTCTTAGTGAGCTTTTTTTGCTCATCATTAACCCAACAGCCCAAGTGCTTTTCCAATACCTGGATTTTTGCTACTTTTTAAAACACTTTCAGCCATTAAAAGTAGGGAGGCCCTTTTGCAGGATGGAAAACAGCCACAACTCCTCATAAACTAATGAGAAATTTTATTTAGGGGATTGAAAATACAGGTTCTGAATATCAGAAAAAGACAAAACTACTGAAGAAAACTCCCTCAAAAGGGGAGGGAAAGCTTTCACACTTACTTTGCTCTTCCAACAGAAAGAGCCAGAGCTCCAGGACTCTCCTTTGGCAAAACCTCAGAGGCATAAACAGCATCCTCTGTTCTTGATTCCTCCATGGAGTCGCTTCCTCCATTGTGAGTCTTTAAGAGAAACATCCATGTAAGTCAGAAACTGCAAGGTGTGTGAAAAACAATCTGATGGGAATCCAAAAGTCTGGATTACACTGAACATCTGCCCTGCACACTTACAGCTTTCTGCAAAATATACACTGCACTGCTTCCATTCCAAAAGTTGTCAACAGGACTTTTGCAACTGCCACCAAGCAATGAGATCTCTACGTCAGTCTGGAAAAAAAGAATCAAAACTTTTTAATGCACTGTGTAGACACACTGCATTTCAGCTTTTTTTTTTTTAAATACTAGAAATTGCAAAATTAAATAATTCCACGGATTGCTTTCCAATCCTTTTCAATCAATTTGTGACCCACTTGCAGCCTTCCTGCAGTACCTGAAGGGAGCCTACAGGAAAGATGGAGAGAGACCCTTTAGGAGGATGGAGTGACAGGACAAGGTGGAATGGCTTCACACAGACAGAGCAGGTTTACATTGGAAATGAGGAAGAAATCTTTGCTGTGAGTGTGGGGAGGCCCTGGGACAGGTGCCCAGAGATGCTGTGGCTGCCCGTGGATCCCTGGAAGTGTCCAAGGGCAGGTTGGACAGGGCTTGGAGCAGCCTGGGATGGTGGAAGGTGTCCCTGCCCATGGCAGGGGCTGGGATGGGATGGGATGATCTTCAAGCTCCTTTACAACCCAAACCAGTCTGTGACTGTACCTCATAGAGATAGGGATGTTCGGGGGTACTGTCCTTTCCATCTTCACGTATCCTGAAAGAAAACGTTGAGATACACGACCTTTCTCCTCAGCATTCCTTATTAAACAGCAATATTATCCACGTAAACTAAACGCTTCAAGGCTACAACCGGACCCTCAGCAGCCTCCCCACATGCGGGGCCAGATCTCCCTCAGCAGAGCAGCGGAGAGCCCCGATCCCTACCGGAGCAGGAGCCCGCTCAGCCCCGGGAACAACCCCGATCCCTACCGGAGCAGGAGCCCGCTCAGCCCCGGGAAAAACCCCGATCCCTACCGGAGCAGGAGCCCGCTCAGCCCCGGGAACAACCCCGATCCCTACCGGAGCAGGAGCCCGCTCAGCCCCGGGAAAAACCCCGATCCCTACCGGAGCAGGAGCCCGCTCAGGCCGCCGCCCGCCCGGCGCCGCCGCTCGGCCGCCATCGCCCCCGCCACAGTCGAATCTCCCGCCCTCCGGCGCTACGCGATTCTTCACGTATCCTGGTGACGCTATGAGGGGACGGTGACGCTGTGAGGGGCGTCACACTGGATCCCTCCGCCGGAACAGAGTCCCCCGCTTTGGCGGGGATCTGAGCGGGACAAAGGCGCCCGGAGGGCTCGGGATGAGCACGGCGGGACCGAAGGGACTTTGCTGCGGACTGAGACCGGGGCTGGAGCTCGGTCCGAAGCTTGGACTGGGATCAGGGCTTGACCGACCGGCGCGGCAGAAGCGGCGGTCAGCGAGCGGAGTGACATCGACGTATTGACGGGCGGGTGACGAGTCCTTCCTTTTCCGGTCGGGGCGCGGCGCAGGCGGGCGGCCGCACGAGCAGCTCCGCCGCCATGGTGAGGGCAGCGCCGGGCCCGGCCCGGGGCAGCGAGGGGCCGGGGGACGGCGGGGCGGGCAGCGGGGCCGGCC
>VXBN01001112.1:89095-99957 GCA_013397395.1 Sinosuthora webbiana | reverse complement strand
TTTGGGCCCGTCAGCGCTCGGCGGCCGCGTGGAGCCCGAGAGAGACTGAGCGGGGCCGGGCCGGGCCGGGCCGGGGAGGCCGCGGGTGGGAGCTCCGCGTGGTCCGCCCAGAGTCCTCCTTTCCATGGGCATGGAACAGGGTGGGATAGGGTCCCCATCGCCATTTGGCAGCGCTTTGTAGATTCTTCGTGTATCTAAAGTAAAATAGGCCTCATGGGAGCGTTTGCGCCTATCTGGAGTGGGAAGAATGGCTTCTGTATATCGCATTTTTAAACCTATTTTTATTGTAAAACAGGCTTTAAGAGGCCTTGGTCTAGAATCAGGTTGCAATTAAACAGCTTTTCTTGCCGGTTCAGCTCAGCTTCTGCTGTGATGCCTTCGCCCTGATCGAGTTTGTTTTTTGTGTCGGGGTCCCTGTGTTAACACCGGGGGCCGGAGCCTTGCTCGTGACCAGTGTCACATGCAGAGATGGCCCTAACGTTGCTGTTGGCTGGTTAGTTTGCAGTTCTAAAGTATTTTAATACCTGTAAAATGAACTGCGGCTGGGAAAGGGAAGGAGGATGCTTTGCCTGTACTGTTACCACGAGGTAATTTAACAACCAATACAATATAACGCTAAAACATTGTTTTTCAAGGGTGGTGAATAGCTCATCCTCTGGCTATTTTTGGGCATCCTTTCAGCCTTTTGACAGGCAGCTGGTGCTGAGAGCAGCTTAATTTCTCACTGCACAAATTTTAAAGCACCAGAGACAGTTCAGAGGGTCCAGACTTCCCTCTGACACTGATGAGCTGCAATCATTACAGTGGAGAAGTTGGTTACAGCATCTCCTAATTTAAATTGCAAGTGTTCGATTAATGCAGGTGGGTTTTTTTAAAAGTAGATGGGAAGTAGTTTAGAAGGGGTTTATTGTAGAGCCTGAAGGCTGAACTGTAGAATGCCTTGGAAATTTCAGGTGTAGTTTTCTGGAGGGTCCAGACTTCCCTCTGACACTGATGAGCTGCAATCATTGCAGTGGAGAAGTTGGTTACAGCGTCTCCTAATTTAAATTGTAAGTGTTTGCTAAACACTTGGGTGGGTTTTTTTGATAGTAGATGGGAAGTAATTTTGAAGGGGTTTGTTACAGAGCCCGGAGGCTGAACTGTAGAATGCCTTGGGAGACTCAGGTGTAGTTTTCTGAGCTGTGGAGCACAACTGGGGGTGAACTATTGCCGTGATGACGTAATTTGCGTCTTACCCAGTGCCCAGCGACAGTCGCCTGCTGTCATCGTGCTGGCGCTGCCGAGCTGACGACTCCTTCCTTCTGAGCAATACCCAGAGCACCTCAAACACCGGGAATTGAGGTTTTTTCTGTGCTAAAACTTTCTGTGCTCCCACCCCCCCCCGCCCCGCCAGGCTTGCGCTCGGCCGCTGATCTCCGTGTACTCCGAGAAGGGCGAGGCGTCGGGCAAGAACGTGACGCTGCCCGCCGTGTTCAAGGCGCCCATCCGGCCCGACGTGGTCAACTTCGTGCACACCAACCTGCGCAAGAACAACCGGCAGCCCTACGCCGTCAGCGAGCTCGCAGGTACGGCCGGGGGGCACCTGCAGAGAAGGTGGGCGTGGGGGAAGGAGAGGGCTCTAAAAGCACGAGAAAGAAGGGAGTTTGTTTTGGGATCTCGATTTATGTAGCCTTTGGAATTCGAGCAGGGGTTGGGGGATGAGGTTGACGCCTCTCTGACCCCGCTGGTCAACCTAGAAGTCCCATCAGTTTGTACTTTCCCCCTGGAAAGGAATGTATTGTTTACCAAACATCACTCTTGGTTTATATTACAGTGGTGAGAAAGCTCTAGTAGAAAATGCAAAAGCATCAGAAGGCTGAAAAATCAAGGTGATAGTGCTCATCGCTGGGGTTCTGTGCAAGGCCAGGCTGCTTTTGAACACAGCGTTTTTATTTGTGGGCCTGGGAGAATTTCAGCCTGCTGGCCAGCTGCTAACGTTTTCCCCAAGAAAAAGTTTTTATTTATTACTTTGATCCGTGACATTAGGACAAAGAAAAATGACAACTGTGTATGAATCTATTTAACTACTCTGTGCAGTGGATCCAGCACAGAAATGAGTATTTCCAGTTCTAATGCATTAAAAGTTTCTCAGGAAAGCTTTTTTCTCGAAGCAATCTTGGTAAACAACTCTCCTTTCTCAAAACAATCTTTGTCCAACTAGTTTCTCTAGCATTAGAAAGGTGTTGTTTCTGTTCACCAATCATGTTAAGCCTGTATCAGAACATCTTATAAAAAGTAGTAAGAATTAAACAAAAGAATGCCTTCTTTTTCTGTACTTTGAATAAGCCTTCTGAATTATTTGGAGTCTTCCGACAGCAACATTATTATTCAGAGGAGCATCGAGGTGGTGTTTTGGGGCTCTCTGTGGTGTTGATGGGAGTATCACAGTGCCAAAGTCCTCAGGTGGAATCGTGTTTTTTTGCAGGAAAAAACATAAAATGTCTGAAAGGGTTGCAGGTGAAAATCTCTGCTCCACAAGACTTGCCTGAGGCATTCACCAAAGAAAAATTCCTGCAAATGGGCATTTGTTAGATTGGCTTCTGTTGTTGGTGCAGATAACTTCTGCTTCCCAAGAAGTCTGTGCTAGGAACATGCCTTTGGAATCTTATTTCTAAATGTCACATAAACATTTTTAAGCCTTTTTAGCTTTGTTTCTAAGTTTCACACAAAGTTTTTAACCTGCTAAGTATAGCAGTGCCAAGTCAGACCTCCAGACTGAGGGTAAAGCTTAAAATAAGTGTCTTTAAGGTCAGAATCAAGTACATCAATAGACTAGGATGAAGTTTTCCTGGTCAAGATTTGTTGTGCTGAAATGATGAAATTCCACTTCATTGGTCCGTGTTTCTGAAACACATGATTGTGTGGAAGTTCTGATTGGTGCCCTGGGTTCAGCATCGCTCTGACAGTGGGAGCATGGCAGTGATGTCACTCTCTGAATGACACTTTCTCTCTTTTGCAGGTCACCAGACCAGTGCTGAATCATGGGGTACTGGCAGAGCTGTCGCTCGAATCCCTCGAGTCCGGGGTGGCGGCACTCACCGCTCTGGCCAGGGTGCCTTTGGCAATGTATCCTTCCATGCCTCTGCTGGCCTTGGGGGCACAGAACTCAGCCAGCAGAACAGTTTTTAATTATCTAAACGGGAGGTGGAATCTTTTGAGGTAATCTCAGACTTGATCTGATGCGATTCCCACTCTGGAACCACATGACCCTTTCTGTCTTGCCATGATGTCGTAATTTGCGCCTTACCCTGTGCCCAGGGACAGTTGCCTGCTGTCAGAGTCCTGGCACAGGTGGTTGACGACCCTTTAACGCTGAGCAAGCAACAGAGAGTCACTTTGGGGTAAGAAAATCCCAAAAAGTTGTCCTTAACTGCAGCTCCCAGATGTGTCGTGGCGGCCGCATGTTCGCCCCGACCAAGACCTGGCGGCGCTGGCACCGCAGAGTGAACGTCATGCAGAAGCGTTATGCCATCTGCTCTGCCCTGGCTGCCTCTGCCCTCCCTGCTCTGGTCATGTCTAAAGGTGAGAATTCTGCCTCTGGAATTGTTTGAGCCAGTGTTGGATGCCAGCAGCGTGGTGATGAAATGGAGTCTTGCAGTGTGGTTTGATTTCTGTTCATGGAGGCAAAGGTGTGCTCAACGCTCAGGTACACAAAGTCCTGTGTGAGACAGACCTGTGAGACACCACTGGAACTTTATTGCTCTGGTTAATGTGCCTGACTTAATTCCATTAATTTCTATCGTGAATTTAATTTATTGTGTATCATTTATGAATATACGAAGCAATAACCATGAGGAATGGGTCCAGCCAAGCTCAGCGAGCAACACTGAGTGTCCTGTGAAATCCTCTCTAGGTCACCGCATCGAGGAGATTCCAGAACTTCCTCTGGTTGTTGAGGACAAGGTTGAGGGCTACAAGAAAACCAAGGAAGCTGTTCTCCTCCTGAAGAAGCTTAAAGCTTGGAATGACATCAAAAAGGTGAGCTGGGAAGGTGTGATGTGAAGGGCAAAACACAGGTGATTCAACTCTGCAGTGGTTAGAGCAGGAATTCCAAATAGTTTTGTACGTTGACTCTGAAGAATGATGAACTTCTTCACTGGTCCGTGTTGCAGATCTGCAGTGATGATGGTGAAGTTCTGACTGCGGCAGTGTACTGGGCTGGGCTGGGGGCTGCTGGGATATTTGGGATATTCAGTTCCTGCCTTTCCCAGGTTTATGCCTCCCAGCGTATGAGGGCCGGGAAGGGCAAGATGAGGAATCGCCGCCGCATCCAGCGCAGGGGACCCTGCATCATCTACAACGAGGACAACGGCATCATCAGAGCCTTCCGGAATATCCCAGGTAACTGCCCTGGGACATGCTCACTCCTCTGCTGGAGACTGCCTGGGATGATGAGATTCCACTTCATTGGTCCGTGTTTCTGAAACACCGTGATTGCGTGGAAGTTCTGACTTGCTGCAGTTATGCAGTTATGTTCTTTTTAAGGGTGATGTTTTAGGGTGTTTGTGACAAATGTTGCAGCTGTTCCCAACCCTGAACTGTGTTTGGGGCACGAATGAGGCTGCTGAGTTTGCCATTGGAAAAAGGCTGATGATTATTGTTACTAATTTAAAAATTCAGTAGATTTTCATACAGAGGTGTGCGCAGCTCTGTTGTGAAAGCCAAAAACCCCCAGTCACTTTCTGCATCCTGTCTATTGCGTAGCCTCCCATTCCTGGGTGTGAATTACAAACTCAAGGGATTGCTTTGCCTGCTTTCCCTGCAGGGATCACTCTGCTGAACGTGAACAAGCTGAACCTGCTGCGCCTGGCTCCCGGGGGCCACGTGGGGCGTTTCTGCATCTGGACAGAGAGCGCCTTCCGCAAGCTGGACGATCTGTACGGCACCTGGCGCAAGGCTGCCACGCTCAAGAGCGACTACAAGTGAGTGCAGCCCGGGTGGGAGAGCAGCCCCCCTTGTTCCCAGGAAAAGGGGTACTGGGACTTGCTCCTAAATGCCTGGTTATGGTGAATTAGCCGTGGTTTTGTCACCCGCTCACACTCTGATCTTTGGTTTGCAGCCTGCCAATGCACAAGATGACCAATACAGATATTGGAAGAATCATGAGAAGCCAGGAAATCCAGAAGGCCCTGCGTGCTCCAAAGTGAGTGATTTTATTTAATGAACAAACAGAGAGCTTTCAGGCTGGGATTTCTTAATTCCTGGGTAAACACAAGGAATTGCAGCTGTCCAGAATTCAGGGGTAATTAAGCAGAAGTGGCATTGTGAAATATGCTGATGATACAACATGGCTGTGCTTTTCAGGAAGAAGATTCAGCGCAGGGTCCTGAAGAAGAACCCGCTGAAGAACCTGAGAATCATGATCAAGTTGAACCCGTACGCCAAAACCATGCGGCGCAACACCATCCTGCGGCACGCCCAGAACGTGAGTGGGGCTGCCGGGGCCGGGGCCCGGCTCCTGCCTCAGGTGTGGCCCTGATCGATCTTCCCTCTGTCTGTTTCAGCACAAACTCAAGGAAGAGAAGAAAGCCAAGGCCCAGGCCAAGCTGGCAGCCAAGACCCCGGCTGCACCCAAGGCAGAGCCCGCTGCCAAGAAGGCCAAGACAGCCAAGGCAGCCAAGCCCGCGGCGAAGGGCAAGGCAGAGGCGTAACTGGGGCCGTGCTGCCCCGGGGTCCCCGCGGCTGCTGTGCCGGGGGCGTGTCCCTAATAAACGCTGTTGGAACAGAGAAAGCCGGGTCTGGGTGTGTGTGTCTGAGCGGGCGTTCAAACGGAAACTTCCTGGGAGAGAGGAGGGAGGTGCGGCTGAGCCAGCAGGAGCCGGGATAGTGCGGGTGCGGTGGCCAGGAGCGACCGCGGGTGCTGTGGCCAGAAGGGGCCGCGGGTGCGGTGGCCAGGACCAGGTGCTGTGACCTGCGGTGGCCGCGCGGTGGGGTGGCCAGGACCAGGTGCTGTGGCGGGCGGTGGCCAGGAGCGGGTGCTGTGACCTGCGGTGGCCGCGCGGTGGGGTGGCCAGGACCTGGTGCTGTGGCGGGCGGTGGCCAGGAGCGGCCTCGGGTGCGGTGACCGGCGGTGGCCGCGCGGTGCTGTGGCCAGGAGTGGGTGCTGTGGCCGGCGGTGGCCGCGCGGTGCTGTGGCCGGGGGTGGGTGCTGTGGCCGCGCGGTGGGGTGGCCAGGACCGGGTGCTGTGGCGGGCGGTGGCCAGGAGCGGCCGCGGGTGCGGTGACCGGCGGTGGCCGCGCGGTGCTGTGGCCGGGAGTGGGTGCTGTGGCCGCGCGGTGGGGTGGCCAGGACCGGGTGCTGTGGCGGGCGGTGGCCAGGAGCGGCCGCGGGTGCGGTGACCGGCGGTGGCCGCGCGGTGCTGTGGCCGGGAGTGGGTGCTGTGGCCGCGCGGTGNGGGGCCGGGCCTGCCCCTCTGCCCTGCCCGCGCAGCGCGGCCGCGCTCCGCCACAGGCCGGGCCCGCGCGGGGCTGGGGAAGGGGGAGAGCGGGGAATCGCGGCCGGGATTCAGGCGGTCTGGGAAAGGGGGAGCCACCCGCGGTGCTCTGGGAGGTGGGGAACAGCTCTGAGAGGTAAACGTGTGCAGGGTGCATCCCAAAGAGGTAAATGTGAGCGTGTGCAGGGTACATCTGTGAGAGGTACCTGTGTATGCAGACGTTAAGAGAGAAATGCGAGTGCATATAGGGTACATTAAGCCATAAATGTAATTGTGAGTGTATATAGGATACATCTCTAGGAGATACCTGTGTATGTATACATTGAGAAGGATGTGAGTAGGATATATCCCTAAGGTATATAGGATTCTTTATATATATCTCCTATATGTAGGATATATCTCTGAGAGGTAAATGTGACTATATATATAGATATATAAAACTCCTATATGTTGGATACATTTCTAAGAGGAAAATGTGAGTATATCTCTAAGAGGTAAATGCAGCACGTATTAATGTAATGTAGTGCATATTAAGAGATGAATGTGAGTATACAAGGAATACATCTCTAAAAGGTAAATGTGAGTGGATGTAGGGTACAGTAAGAGATAAATGTAATTGTGAGTGTAGGATACATCTCTAGGAGGTACCTGGAATTGTCAGGGTCTGTATACATTAAGAAATAAATGTGAGTACATGTCTGAGAGGTAAATGTGGGTGTGTGGTTTGCCTTGGCTGATGGATGGAGAAGGGACAGTTTGAGGTAGTGGAACTGAAGACTGGGTTTAGAGACTCATGCAAATCCTAATAAAGGAGCAGAGAACAGAAATGCAGATTTAACAAAGCTTCTCCAAACGCCCAAATTTCCTGGTCAGAGAGGCGAAGCAGTGTCAGCTAGGCCGGGGTGTGTGTGTCGATGACGAGTGGCAGCAGTGCTCCCTGCGGCTCCCTGCAGGTGGAGGAGCTGGCGCTGCAGTCCATGATCCAGGCCGGCGAGGAGAACGTCCCAGTGCCGCTGGCAGCCCTGGCCGAGGACACGCAGCAGGTAAAGGGGTCCCTGGGCTCGGAGGGGGCCCCACGGCTGGGGGTGAGCATGAGCAGAGCTCTGCCTGCTTCTCCTGTGCCTCGTGTCCCCTCACTGATGCTTCTCATCAGTGCAGGGCTCAGCTGTAAAACCTCTGCGTTGCTGCTGGTTTGTTTCAAGGGTTTCACCTTTTCCCATCCCCAGAAGCAGCACCGTGTTTCCAGGGGGATTGGGGTGTACCTGTGTGGTGAAGGTGTTTCCAGGGGGATTGGGAAATACCTGTGTGGTGAAGCTTTGGCTCACTATTTATGGGATATTCTGTGGCACTGGGGTGGCCCCGGTGCTGGGGATGGAGGCTCAGGTGCTGCAGGTTTTCACTCCATACCTGCCAGCCTGACCCAGGTGCAGCTCTCCCATGGAGATCAGGGCCTTGTTGCTGTGATGGGCCCTCAGTCAGCAGTTCTGGCTCTGCATTAAATTAATCCTTCATTAACAGCAATTTGAGAATCGTTTGGTGCCTGTGCTGGGTTTGCTAATCGTCCCTTTTCTCGTGACAGACCCTGGGGCAGATGGACAACGAGGCTGCCATCAATCAAACCCAGTTACACCTCAGTCTTCAGGATGACAAAGAGGAGGAGGAGGAAGAGGAAGAAGAATCTGATTCTTGAGAGAAGAAAAATCAGAGATGGTTTTTAATACAGACTCAGGAATTTCTTCTTCATGTGAAACTCACCAAGTGATTTCCATTTTGTGCTGTGTGTGGGTATGAACTATTTGGTATGTCAGAGTTGAGGGCAGTGACACTGAACACATGAATCTCACAGCCTGGGCACATCTTGACTCGGATGCTGAAAGAATGAAAATCTGCTGCACAAATATGTAGCATAACCCATTCCACATTTTCAAACCTCATGTAGCTCTTACAACATCTTTGGATGTGGAAGGGAGGAGTAATTGATCAACCAGACCAATTAACACATGCACTAAAAGCAATAACTTGCCTGTTCTCACTTCCTGATGTGAGGAACAAATCCAGGAGGCTGGTGCTGCCCCAGCCATGACATGATAACCTCATTTGCCTAAACTGGGAATTTAAGATACAGGCTGAGAAAAGATGTGCCCAGGGCTGTCTCCAGCCTTCAGCTGCTGTGTGCTCAGTTCTGTGGAAAGCTGGAGTCGCTCCCAGAGTCCTCCCAGTGTCAGCCCAATTCTGTACACTGCAGGGAGGTCTCTCTGTCCCCCTGGTGCTCCTCAGTTCTGTCGGTCTGTCCCAAAGAAGGATTTTCTACTCTCGCTCCTTCAGAGCAGCAGCCAAGGAGCCTTTTATTTGTCCACAGATTGCAGAGTAAAAAATGATCCGTGGTGCTTGTACTAAGATGACGCTCTTAAAATTGGTGTTAATTTCTTTTCCTCTCGTTGTAACCTCATAAATCAAGGCAAGGTCACCTGTTACTGTGTGATTCTCGAGGAGGAGCATGAGGAGTTTTAAGAACTTAATTATAAATGGAAAGTGATGTGAAATCTCCACAATTTTTGCATTTGGAAAAGTGTCTGGTATCCTGGGGGTGGTCAGAACTGACATTCAGCCTCCAGTGAATTCCTGCCACTGTTCAATGGGTGTTAATTTGGCTCTTGTTTGTGGTTTGTACCAATGGAAATTGTTGGGATGGAAATGTGGCTTCATCCTGTACTAAAGACTGAGGATCCTGGGTATCTAATGGAGGAATTTAGAACAGGAGTGAAGAGATTGTTTAACAAAGCTTTCCAAAGCCCGACAGGTAAAAAAAAAACCCCAAAGCCTGAGCCAAAAGTGTTATGGTCAAATAAACCTTTGCAGTGATGTGTGTGTGAAGAGCTGGTCTGGGAGGAGTTCAAGAGCCACCCTGGCCTTCCTTGGCACATTTCAACTCCAAAGGATAATTTTGACAGTTGAAAAACGTTATTTGTGCCCAGCATGGTCCAGAGTAGTTTTCATGGATGAAATTCCCGCTGCTTTTGTGAACGAGTCCCTTGCTTTTGGATTTAACAGCCCAATTCTAGTGCATGTTGCAATAAAGTTCTTTTCCTGCTGTCCTTGCCCACGACTGTGCTTGCAGTGCCCACATCATTTCTGTCTGGGGGGACAGAGTGGGAGTTAAACCTCTCAAACCTTGCTGTGTGTTTCTTTTAGCCAACAGTAAAAGGCTCTGTTTGCTGGGTGTAGGTAAAGCTCGGGGAAGAGTTTGATTTACACCCTCCCAGCTGTCACTTGAGGTGTCAGTGCAGCCAGGACAGGCTGGAGGGAGCCCTGGATGTGTCACTGATTCATTTCCTGGGCCCAGGCTGTGCCAGCCCTTTGATACAAGATCCTTTGGCCATGTGGAAGGAAGTTCATGTCCTGCTGCTGGGGATTCCTTCTGGGGAAGAATTTCAGGCATTTCCTCACCCAAAGCATCCTTTCAAAGAGCTGAAATTTATAGTGCAGTGACCAGATTAAAGCCTTGGTCAAGTTCTAAAAAAAAAAAAAAGCTTCAAGAAATTACTTGATAATATATTTATTAAGAGAACCCATCGCTAAACATCTGAGAGAATAAAACAATAAAGGATTTTCATACACTTTTAGACACTAAACACAGTTGTCATGACTCTTTCAGGTTAAAAGAAAGCAAAGTGCTTGGATCATTGTCTCGATTTCCCATAGGACACTTCCAAGAACTAACTTTTAAAAATCAATTAGAAAGACACACATCACTAAATCCGAGGATGATGATATGTTCGGGAAAAAAAAAAAAAAATAAATACAGAAATATGAACAAGTCTACAATTAGAACATCGCCCCTGCGCATTCCGAGNAAAAAAAAAAAAAAGCTTCAAGAAATTACTTGATAATATATTTATTAAGAGAACCCATCGCTAAACATCTGAGAGAATAAAACAATAAAGGATTTTCATACACTTTTAGACACTAAACACAGTTGTCATGACTCTTTCAGGTTAAAAGAAAGCAAAGTGCTTGGATCATTGTCTCGATTTCCCATAGGACACTTCCAAGAACTAACTTTTAAAAATCAATTAGAAAGACACACATCACTAAATCCGAGGATGATGATATGTTCGGGAAAAAAAAAAAAAATAAATACAGAAATATGAACAAGTCTACAATTAGANACCCCCACCACCCCTGCCCCCCAAGTGATATTTTCGTTAAGAAAGAATATCCATAATCACCTAAAATCAGCAAGCACTGGGAACTTTTACACAGCTTACATTTGGTCAGTGTGAACGACGGAACCCGGTACGATACCAATTAGTTTAGAGGACGAGAGATTGAAAAACCGTTTTTTTTTTTTTTTGGCACATGCTTATCAAGACATTCTTCCTTAAAAGG
>VXBN01001112.1:62982-84361 GCA_013397395.1 Sinosuthora webbiana | reverse complement strand
GGACTCAGGGGGCTGGGAAGGGACTCAGGGGGCTGGGAATGGACTCAGGGGGCTGGGAAGGGACTCAGGGGGCTGGGAAGGGACTCAGGGGGCTGGGAAGGGACTCAGGGGGCTGGGAATGGACTCAGAGGGCTGGGAAGGGACTCAGAGGGCTGGGAAGGGACTCAGAGGGCTGGGAAGGGACTCAGGGGGCTGGGAAGGGACTCAGGGCTGTAACTCACAGCTCATGGGCCGGCCGGGCGCCCTTTGCCTGGGCGAGGTCTCTGTGACTGGAGAATCTCCCTCCACGGGGCAGCCAAACATCAGTTCCAGCTCCTTGGAGTCAGGAGGGGGAATGGGGTACCTGCCAATGGCCATCTCCACCAGGGACAGCCCCATGCTCCAGATGTCTGACTGCACTGAGTAGTGAGTGCCCTGCAGCCTCTCGGGCTGCAAAACACAGGGGAGGGGAGGAGAGGCAGGTTTGTAACAGGAAATCACAAAAAAATATTACATTCTGCAACAGCCTGGATAAATGAAAGGATGAAACCTCTCAGCACAGCATGCTCAAATGAGTGACTTGTTGGTATTTTCCTGGAAACACCAGAAAACATTTTTGTGGCCTCTGTATTTCCTCAAGTTCCTCAAACATTCCAGCACTGCAAGCAACTGTGAGACCCTTCAGAAATCCTTCTCTCCTGTGCTGGTTTATTTCTTTAATAAAGAAATTATTAAATGGAATGGAAGTATTACACAAGGCTCTGCAGGCAAGATCACACTCAGCCAAAAATATCTTTTGCATTGTCTTTAGGAGATCCACACACTGTAAAGGTATTGAAGTATGGGATTTTTGTTTTTTTTTTTGGTCAGTTGAATCATGATCAGAAACGTATCTGACTATTCCAGTCCCACTGCTTCACAGATCCTCAGTTCTGAGCAGTGAATCCACCTCCTGCCTCTGCCAACACCAGCAGATGAGGGCTGCACCGACTCCTTTTGCTTCATTTTTGCACCTGCTTTGTCAGCCTATGTTCAGTGCTGAATATGGTTCCTGAAATTATTAATACTTTGATCTACTTCACCCTCAAACCCATTTTTTACTGAGAGTTCTCCAAGAAAACGTTCACTTTTCTCTACTCTCTTTAAAATCAAGCTCGTATTTTACCCAAATGGTGCAGATTCTTCTCTGATTACATGCACATATTGGAAAAACACATATGTAATTTGAAACTCCCTCTCAGAGAATGTGAGAATGCAGTAAAGCCTCTTCCTTCTGCCATAGGGGGGTGATAGTTTTGTTTAATGAGTTTTGTAGCATTTACTGAGATTATATTTGAGTTTTCTCCAGTGTCCCACCTCAGTCAGTTCCAAAGGCATCTGGACGAACCACACAACTGCTGGACAGAATAGAAATGTCCAGATCCCAAGATTTTAATAAAATACAAGTGTAAAGGAAGGTGGGTGGATGAGAAAGAGCAGGAAACAGAGAGAGCACTTGTTCTATAAATATAATTGAAATCTAGAAATCTGTTCAAGTTAAACACTGTTGTTTTTACACACCTCCCCGTGGTAAAAGGGGATGTTTGCATGCAATAATTCTGCATGGTTTTGTATGTACAGGAGCGTGCAAAGGGAGCTCCTGCAGGAGAAGATCCCTCAGACTCTGCAAGACAAAATCCCCCTCGTGCCTTGGTCTGTGGTGCCAGAGAGCAAAGCCAACCCTCAGCCTGGAAAAAACAACAAACTAAAGAAAACTGAAGGCAGACAGCACTTGGCTCCCATCCCTCCTCCTGGAAGAGCCAGGGAAAGGCAGGAGCAGGGATGAGCTGTGCCTTTGGTTTTGCTCATCAGCAACAGCCCCCAGATGTGAGAGCTGCAAGCCCAGGCTGCTCTCAGGTGTGTCACCGAGGTGAAGTGACACAAAGACAGTGTCTGAACTGCTGAACTGGGGCTGCATTAAAGCTTTTCCCCTCGAAGCCCAAGCCCACACAGTTTTAATGCTGCAGCCAGAGCTGGGAACAAGCGCAGCAGTTAATTGTGTGCTGAACAAGGTGTGTGAGGATAAAAAGAGCTCCTGTTGCCGCGAGCTGGGGCTGGCACATCGCACAGAGAGCTCCTCTGGAAAGAGGCTCCAAGGTGTTCCTCATCCTCAGGAGCACCAGAACACCCTGGGAACAGCCCCAGATGAATTCCCTGCCCTCTCCCAGGATCTCTCCACGCTGGGATCTGGGAGCAGTCCCACCAGGAGCTGGTGAGGCAGCACTCTGCAGACAGAACAACCCCAGCAAAGGCTGGAGTGGGAAGAGAAGCACGCTTCCCAAGGAAAACAAACCACCAGCACTGGGATTTTCTGGGAGACACACGTGTGCAACCCCCAAAGGCAAGAAGTGGCTGGGTTCTGCAGTGTACACACAGCCCCAGCTCTTCTGGAGTGTTGTAAATATTCCAGGTTTTTGGCTTTTCCTGCAACTGCTCTTCCCCCCTCAACACACACACACGCACACATAAAATCTGATCTGACACCAGAATATTCCTGGAATGCAGCAAGAGCTGAACCAGGAACAGCAACAGTTGGTTCTCGTTTGAACACTAGAACTGGGACAGCTCAACCCTAACAAACTCAGAGCTGTAAAATCTGGATTGAAACCTGGACTCACAGACATGTAGGAGCGTGTGCCAACGAAGGAGTTTGCCATGGAATCTATCAGCTGCCCGCTGACACCGAAGTCACAAAGCTTGATTTCACCTCTGGAGTTTACCAAGATGTTGGATGGTTTCACATCTGGGGAAAAACAAATAAAATAAAAAATGAATGGATGATTTAGGAGATAAAACAGGAAACCTGACAATGCAAGGTGAGAATTCTCTCGTGCCTCCTTTTGTTTGCCTTCTGTGACACAATTCTGGCCCTTCTCTGGGAATGATCAGAGATTTGGGTCCATCTCACAGACTCTCTGGCTACAGATAAATAAGAAGAAATATTCAAAATTACACATGCAAAAAAGGATTGTCAGCTTTCTGATTTCACCCAAATTCCTTTTGCTTTTAAACATTAGGTTTGGGCATCCACATCCTCCTTGCAGATAGATGGTCTCCTCTGAGATAAATAAGTGTACAACAGCAGAACTCCTCCTGAATGATGACACTTTGCCTAGAAATCATCGATAAAGAGGCTCTACATATTTATTTTACAAAGGCCAATTAATTACAGCAGCCACACAATCATTCCTTCATATCTACATAGGATTAATCATCCTATGGCCAAACACTCCCTGGAGTGGGTTCTTGCTTTCTGGGTTTGGGTTTGTTGGGGTTTTTTGGGGTGGTGGTCTTAGGTTTGTTTATTGAGATTTGGGACTTTTTGTTGGTTTTTTTCTTTTTAAAAAGCTCTGAAAAAAATAATTTTCCTATTATTGAAAATGTGAATTTGAAATAATTTGAGGTTGGTTTTTTTTTTTTTTTCCTGTGACAGAGCCCCCTCATGATTTTGAATTAATCACTTCTCCCAAATGGAAATTTAATAAGGGTCACTGGTAGCTTAGCAACTAATAACAGCTCTTTGTGAATGCAAAGGTACAGGGAACAAGTGTTCAGTGTTTCTTTCAGAGCTGGAAGGAGCTTTTTTCCCTGTATCTCACTGCTTAGCTGGTCATTACCAACACATTATCAAAATAAGCAACCAACAGCCCACATTGGCAGAGTAACGCTGCAGCAGAAAGGGAACTGCAAAATTGTTTTGAAGGAGAATCATAATTTCACTTTAGAGCAGACTCAGAAGTCTGTAGGCTGCCACATTCTCATTTGCTTTTCACTTTCAAGCACAGAGAAATTCCAGGAGCTGCCCTTTGGTTGGGATGCCCATGGGATGTCCCTGGGAAGGGGACACAGACGTGACAAAGGTTTGTGCCTCACTGAGCAGGATCCACGGGGAGGGGAAAATAAAACAGGTTCAGCTGTTCTCCCCCAGCTCCTTTCTGAGGAGTAACACAAACTTTGGATAATTATCTACTTTGGGAAATTGTGGCTCCTTTTTTTTTTTTTGTCTCTGACATCCCTCTCCAGGCAACTGAAACTGTCCAGGCACAGTTTCCTGGTTTGGTCTGTGAACGGAAAATCCAGGCAGGTATTTCAATATAATAATATAATTTCAATGTTTTCAATTCCCCACCCCTGGGAGAGGATCTGGCCAGCTGGGCACAGAGCTGGACCTTGTGCAAGCTCTGCCTCCCCTGGGCCAGCCCTGCCTGCTGAGACACCTCACCACAGGGAAATTTCACCATGCAAAGGAAGAATCCAGGCTGGGAGCTTCACCCAGCAGTTTTAAAACTCCAGCAGGAGCTAAAAAACAACCTGAGATTAGAGATTCCCAGCTGCACAGGGATCTGCTCCCAAAGCTCTGTGCAAAAGCGAGGTGGGAAAAACAGGGTTTGCAAAAAACACACTGCAGGCACAGCAGAGCCTGAACAAATCCCAGATCCCCAGATCTGTGCTGCTCATCAGTGCACAGCTACAAATTCAACTCAGAACCAAGATGCCAATCCTCACTTTCACCTCTGGGGTTCATTGATACTTCATCATTAAATGGCAAAGAAAAAAAACCAAAACATCACCATTCCACTCCCCCAAACGAAATTCTCTTTATGAGCATCTTTAAATTTCAGAATCCCCCTGATCTCCTGAGGGCTTCCCTCTTCCCCTCCAGTGTTTTTGCAGGTGGCAATGCCACACTGCAGCTCCCAGAGCAGCACAGCAACCCCGTCTCCTCGCTGCCATTTCTGCACAAAGCCTCTCCTCCCCGGAGTATTTTCATTTTCCACACAAGGCACCCCATGTGATCAGTGTGATGTTTGGAAGGCTGCTGCCTTTCCACCCCTCTAAATGTAGCACCTCTTCTATTTTCACTCCAGAGCCTCTGAGCACTCGAGCAGTTTCTCTGGAAACCGGAGATTTGTATTGCCAGGAGGAACAGGAATGCCAAGGCATCCTGCAAAATCGCTGCTGCAACTCGCAAGGAACAGACAAAAGGAACGCACAGTGTGTTATGTAAGCATCTCAGCTTTAAAGAAAGTGGAAGGGATTTTATATACCATCCCAGAGAAGTCAGGAAGAGAATTCTAGAGAAGTCCCTTGCCAGGGGGATGGATTTATGACGCTGCAAAGGGAGCTGGGAACACAGAGAAGTTTCCAGAATGCATCAGAATTTCTGGGGAATTTACTGGGAATGAACTTGCCCCACAGGTTCATTCTGAAAGGTGGCCCTGGATGTTGTCACAACCCTTTCAGCCCAGAATTCACTCTGTACCAGTTACTGAGCAGACCTGTGAGGACATGGACCAGAGATGTGTCAGAGATGTGTCAGAGATCTCCCAAGGCACAAGAATCCCCTGGAACAGAGCAGTGACACTTCCCTGCTGCCCTGAGGCTGCTGCCTCCAGCTGGGGCTCAAAACCTTCCAGAGCAGCTTCTCTGCAAGGACAGACTGCCCAGGGAGGATTAAACTCCAGACAGCAGCACAGATACCTTCATTTAACAGAAGATATTATTAAAATATCCAGCACAGTCGTGCTCCTCAGCCCTTCCTTTCCTGTGCCTGCCTTGGATGCCACCAGTTGAACTCCCAGAGGTTTTGTGATTTCATTCCTGTCTGTCCAGAACACAAAGCACAGTGCTCCACATGAGCAAACCCTCTATAAAAGAACTGTCTTTTCCTCTATAAAAGGACTGTATTTTCCATTCCTGCTCTAAAAAAGCCCCAAAAACTTCTTCCTTGAGCTGCCTGGAATGAACAAGTGAACACTTTTCCTCAGTTAGTCCAGGACACAGCTGTGCACTGAAGCAGGTGAGGTTAAATATTCCAAACGTGCTGATATTGCCACACAGGTAATAAAACATAGCAGTGGAACAAATTCCTCCCTGCAAAGAGAGTTCTCACAAACCTGGCTGTCTTGAGTGGTTTGAACAGATTTTTTGGCCCTTTGTTGCCATGTTCTCACGTTTAACAGGGATGTCTCTTGATTTTTAAGTCACCCACCCTGCCCACAGCACAGCTCCCAACAAATCCTGCTGAAAACAAACCCACCAAGTGCACACATTTCCCCCAGGGATGCGTGAGTGAGAACAAACAGCCCGTGTGAGATGCTGTTCTCACCTTGTCAGCGCAGCAGAGAGAGCCAAGCCCAGAAATCTGCAATTATTAGAGCTGTGTATAAAATAATGCTGACACAGTTACAGGAAAAGTGCTTTTAGCAGCGCTCTTTGTTTCAGCTGGGATTCAAGGAAGAGGCAGGTTGGAAAAACTGCCAGAAGCAGCTTCACCTTGCACTCCAACCTTCAGGAGGAGTGTCCAAATAACTCACAAAGCCTGTGGCACAGACAGAGCCAGGGGCAGCATCGAGGACAGGAGCTGCAAGTTTGGCTCTGCCTGTCCAGAGATGGGAAAACCAACTCACTGCTCTGACTGATTCTCCTTTTAGCTGCCAGCACTGGCCATCATCAACTCCCCAAATGTCATTTTTGGCTCCCTCTGCATCAGACATCACAGATGTGATGTGATCACAGAGCAGCTTCTGCAAGAAGCGCACGGGGTCACCGATTGCTGCTGCTGGCAGAGCACACGGGATGGAAACTGAGCTGGGACATCAAAACCACAACGTGCACATGGGATTTGACACTGCAGGGCACACTCAGCCCGGGAAAACTGGAAGAAATGTAGAAGAAGAATTTTTTGTTGTAGAAAAGGAATTTTTTTTGTTGTAGAAGAGGAATTTTTTTGTTGCAGAAGAGGAATTTTTGCTGGCCCATGAACCCGCAGCGTAACCTCTGATGCAGAAATACCACGAGGTTAAGCTGCACTGAAACGAGATCAGGAGGGCTTCATTTTGGATTGATCAGATTTACAGACTGCAAAGCTGAAAATAAAGAAATAAAAACTGCTGTCTCAGCTGAGCAAGATCAACCTTAAAAAAAAAATCAAAACCCCAAGCAGCCAACATAGTAACAACCCACTGCTGTGGCTGCCTTGAGAACAAGATGCAGCAGTAACTCTTCCAGGATGCCCTAAAATAAGGTGATCCCTTTCCCTGGAGTCCTTATGCTCTGAACAGAGACAAATGACTTTGAAACTGTCACCAGAAATGTTTAGAGTCTCCCTCCAACCTCCCTGCTCCACAAGAGAGCTATATATGTTTTTAAAAAAAAAAAAACCCACAAAGCAGGAATGTGTGATAAACACAACTCCATGTGTAAGGTGATGCTACGACAGCTTGTGCAAGCTGGGACTGCTGATTCCTCTCCTTGGTCTGGGCAGTAAATGTAAATTCAGACATGTATTAATGCCTGCTGCAGGGATTTTATAACCTGAATATTCTCCTGTGCTCCAAAGCTCCACCTTCACATCACACCCACAGCAGCAATAAATGGATTTATTACTGTACCAAGGGTCATCCTTCTTTAATGGAACATGCAACAGATTAATGGAGGAGCTGGATTTTCAAAAGGGCAATTAAAGCAGAAAATAATCCAATATATCTCTTCTAAAGTAACTAAAGGCCCAGGAGAAGCAACACTCCCATTTTACACAGCTTCACCAGGCTTTTTTTAATTGTTTTAAAGTATGAAAAGGATGCAGTTCTGCCTCTCAGTAAACAGCATGTGAATGTAAGACAGATGGGCAAAAAAGGGGATTTTCTTTTAAAAGTTTTCATGGCAATGACCATTGAACAGTCAAATGAAATTTAGGTCGGAGGTTTTAATTGCAATCAGTCTCAAACACAGACAAGTCCTGTGTGCACATAAAACGCAAGAACAGAAGTTCAAGCATGGATTATAAACCCAGATGAGGTGCAGGAAGACACCTGATAGTCATGGTAAGAGATCTGGATTTAAAACAAAAGGTTTGCCCAAGAAAAACCCTTTGAAGCAAAGTCACATGGAACCATAAAGAACCAAGCATAGAAAAAGAGAGGTATTTTAATGCGAATAAAAATGATATTAAAGGAAAGTTACAACACAAACTTCTATCTCACCTCTGTGCATTATTTTATGCTTTTCTCTCAGATATGTGAGTCCTTTTATTACCTAGAGACAAATGAAAAAGAAATTAATTTAGGAAGCAGAAGAGAGAGTTGAACGCTTTGTCTGTACAAGAATTCCAAATGCACGCAGCCTAACAGAAATCCCAAAATGTAATCACTGCCAATCAACCCTGAGCTTTAATTCGTACCTCCAGCTCAGACTAGAAAAACAAAAAACCAAACCCAACCCCTTCCTGGAAGTTCTGGATGAAGAGCCTGCTGCAGAATGGAGAGGAAAAGGTAATACTGAAAAATTAGGAAGTGTTAATTCAGAAACATCAACTGGTGCAAAAGCAGCAGCTCCAAGCACACACACCAGAACGTGTTACTCCTTACAGTGCCCACAGCTACCACAGACAAAGATGCTTTAGAAAAGAGACTGAAAGATGAAGAAACACACTGAAAAACCTGGGAATGTTCCCCACTCCCCCATCCCTGCACGTGGCACTGCCCAAGGAAAGCCCACGGGGCCCCCACTCACCGCAATGCTAACTTTGCCCAGGATCTGCTCTGGAATCCTCCCGGCCTTCTTCAGCACTTGATCCAAGGAGCCACCATCCTAATAAGAAACATTTCAACAGTCAAACTTGAATCAAATTGCCCTAAAATATTTTAAGCTGTAAGCTGAAGCCTAAACATGTTAATTTTTTTTTTTTTTAAGTTGTTGTACATGTCTATTTTAACGTTGTTGCGGTGCAAACCCGAAACAAACAAACCGCTCCTCAGGAGGAATCGGTCGGGTTTGTGTTTATTTTAAACAAACATTTGGCCACTAACAACATCCACTCAAATAAACACTGCACACAATGCTCTTCCAGAGCAGCATTCCCATGGTCTGGACCTCCTTAAGGAAGCTCTGTCCACCAACAGTGCCAAGCAGGCAGGAAGGTTTTCACAGGTTTCTGTAATTTGCAGTCCAGTGCATTTTTTCTTTGTCACAGCCACCCACAATAATCCTCCTCCTCCAAACACAGAAAAAATTATTGATCCTGATTACAGGGCTGAAAACTCATCACACTGGCAGAGACAAGAGTTTTCTGCTTGAAAAATCCCAGAATGATGGGGTTGGAATGGACCTCTAAGCCTGGGGCAGGGACATCTCCACCATCCCAGGGTGCTCCAAGCCCCTCCAGCCTGGCCTTGGGCACTTCAGGGACCTGGGGCAGCCCCAAATTCCCTGGAAAACTGTGCCAGTGGCAGCCCAGGATGATGAGAGACCCCTGATCCCTCCTCTCCCAGGGCAGACCCTGCACAGGAGGAGCTGCCTCTGTCCCTTCTGCAGGTCCAGGGTGACTCTTCCAAGGATGGAAGGTTGGTTTGGCACAGGAAGAACCAAAACAGGGAGAAAACGTTTTGAAGGTTCCCTGGTAAGCCATGGCCTTGTTTATCAGATTAAACAAACTGCCTGCATGCACACACACCCCCAGCAAAGGCAAATTTATCCCCCTGTTGCTAAGAGCTTTTCAAAAGGAAAACTGGGAAAAATGCTGTTTATTTTTAGCAACTGGTTCAACAATAGACTCGTGCATAAGGTCTGCATTCTCTGGAGCAGAGAATATACAGCCAAAGATGAAACTGAAAAGTTGTTTTTCAAATTTAAAACCATATCCTGTTGTCTGGATCAGCACTGGGTATCTCCCCATGCTTGACATAAAGATCCAAGTGGAGTAATGAATTGCCTTCTGCCTTAACCTCCCCTTTGAAAGTTTCCATCAACATTTACACGTGGTGAAAGCAAAAAAAAAAAACAACCAGGAACACAAAGGTTTATTATTTGAGGACTAAAATCTACAACTCCTATGAGAAGGGAAGGATATAAATACTTTTCTGATCACGTATTTTTGTAAAAAAAAACACACACCCACATACTCCACACTTGATTAAAAATAAACCAGCAGAAAAAAAAAAAAAATCTCTCCAGAAATCTCTTGTTAAACCAGTCTCAATTTCTGGACAGCTGTCTCTGCTGAGACACTGGTATATTAACCATAATTTTGTACAGAAAAAAAAACCTTTTTTCCCCTTCCCTGAGGACCAGCTCAGATCCCAGACAGGGCTGAACACAATTCAGCTGCCTCATGTTGGCTGCAGCCTTCAGTGTCTTGCAGGAGCTGCCTCCAATCCTTTTGCCTGTTAAATACCTGCTGCTAAGCAAAGTTAGGCATTGATCTTGAATTTAGGCACCTAAAAATATCCAACACTCAAGTTCCATTCCTGTTCCACCTCCAACTTTTTTGTTCGTAATCCTACTTAGGTTTTGTAACCCACTGCTAAAAATAAAAGATTTCTGAGTGGCAACAACTGAAAAAAAACCCGACCACAATGGAGATCTTCATCCAATTTTTTACCCAAAAACCTCTACCAATGATCTGCCTTAAGCTTAACGCTAAATTAAGACTATAATTTAAATAATCCACCTCTCTTTGGATTTTATAACTTGTTGATCAGTTGTTCTGTGTGTAAAATGTGTAAAATGTTGCATCCAGTTTGGCTTGGACCAGATTCACCACCAGATCTCACCCTGCCTTGTCTTAAATTGAAAATGTTTCCCGTCAGACATAATATTCCCCGTCAGAGATATTATTCCCTGCTTAGGAACCTACAAACCCTGACTGCTGCTGGTGATTTTCTCATGGACAAATAAATTGAGACTCTTCAGGCCTTTTATTTCTCTCTTGCAACACCACCTCTCCCCTCTGGAACGTGGCAACACACAGGCTCCTTCAGCAGCCACAGCTGTGCACATCTGTGACATTTCACAGATTTTAACACCTACCTTCCTATTTTTTCCCCCTCTTCCTTTCAGTTTTGAGAGCTCAACTTTGCCAGTTCCCAGCAGGAATTTGTGTTTTGGGGGGCGGGGGGTGTGCACACCTTCCCCTGGGCTCTCCCATGCCTGGAACCCGGATGCTCGTTCCTAAGCAACCATCGATTCCTTCTAAAAATTCTGAGGGACCAGAGAAGCATTAAAACAATCACAGGCACTTTCCAGAAAAAAAAGGAAATAATACAGCTTCTCTCTCCAAAGAAACAGCTCTTTTCAGGGGGAAAAAAAAAATAAAAAATCAAGAGGTCTTCAGCTGTATTGTTAAAAACCTCCACCAAGTGAGGCAACAAACCTGACTGTCCTTTAATTACAGAGAATTTACTTTTCATGTTTTGAGTCCATCTGGCTGGAGAAAGGCAAACAGATGTTTGAGGAGAATGTGTGCTTTGTATTAAAATGAAACACGGTTAAAAATAATTTTTTGGCGTTGAAAAAGTTGTGTAAGATCCCTCTGGGCTTGCTCACGATTCTGCACGTCTGCACTTTCTGTCCAGTTTTAAAAAGGGACAAAATATGGATTCACAGAAACAAGGGAAAAAACAGAGTCTGCAGTATCAGAGTGATCTGGCCCATTCTGCAGAAAAAAACAAAGCTGAACCCCAACCAGAACAAGCGTTAAAGCAGCAGGACTGGCTAAAAGTTTTGAAATGCAACAAAAAGATAAAAGAGAAGCAATTGGGAAGGTACATTTGTGCAGGGCAGACCCTGGAGAAGGGGAAAAAACACCTTCTAATGTTTTATCCTCCTCCTAGAACATCTCCTATCAACCCCAACCTCAGATTTTCAGAGTAAACCCAACCCACATCTTCAGCCGAGCAGGGAACTCTGGTGACAGCACTGCTGGTGGTGCTGAAGGTCAGCTCAGTGATAACCCCCAGTGAACAACCCCCAATAAATGAATTTTCTGGGCTCCCACCATGTGCTCCATGCAGATGGAGATCTCCCCATCGCTGTAGAAGGCTCCATAGAAGCCCACGATGTAGGGGGAGTTGCACTCGTGCAGCACCTGCAGCTCCCGGATGATCTGGTTGCGGATGGCTGGCTTGATCTCCAGGTGGATTAACTGCAAAAGAAGGGCAGGAAATGAAATGAAATGAAATCCAATCAAATCCACTCTTCGGGATTGATCCGTGCCGTTCAGAGAGGTTTGCAATACCTGGCAGGCTCTGAGCGTGCTCTGATCACCTCATGACCTCCACAGCCCCTTTCCAACCCGAATCATTCTACAATTTAACTGGAAAATAATCCATCCTTGTGTAGGGAAAACCCTACAACAACAGCACCCATGGAAAGGCAGCAATCCCATCCTCTCTTCACAAAATCCTTCTCCAGAAGAAACCCTTTGTTCCAGCACATTTCCTTAGGGAAATGTGTCAAAGATGCACTGGCTCAGAGGCAGCTGCTGAAAAACACCTGTCCAGGTGTTTGTAAAGCATCAGTGGAAGGAATGAGCTGAACCTCCAAATAAAAGCTCCCCAATGCCTTTTCCCCCACTAGACTGTTCCTCCCATACAATAAAAAGTGTGCTCCTTATGTGAAAGGAAAGAGAATTATGGAAATAAAATTTTGGTTAATAAATGGAAGGAAAATGGCAATTCAGCAAACATCTCAGCTGCATCAAATATTAATGAATTGGGGCAAAATTTCCTGTTAAACCCACAGCAGGTGAAGAGACAAAAATCAATTAAATTGATTCAGTTCAAGAAAACCTCAGTGACTGGTGCATTTTGTAATTCTCACATCTCAGAATTGGGCATTTTCCTTTGCTTCTCTCCAGACTGCCAGTTGTCCTCAACACAGTTTATTCTTAGCACATGCACATTTTCCTTTAGTTTTGCTGAAGATGATGATGCTGCTGCCCTCTTCTTAAAAAGAAATATCTGAAGTCTTCAACTTCTCAATCAAAAAAAAAAAAGGGAAGTTCCCAGTGTAGTAAAACAATGGGACCTGGGATGAGTGTTGTGTTCCCAGAGATATTGACAGGAAGTGAAACCTTCTCATGTAAACTCAATGAGAATGAAACCACCCAGTTATTTCAGTCAAAAAAAAAAAAAATAAAATTAAATAAATCTCAGTTCTCTTGCAAATTAGGTCACAACTGCTCCAGGTTGTAAAGCATAAAAAATACTCTCAGGGAAGGAAAAATCCCTTCCTGCACAGGAACTGCCACCCAGGGTGGAACTACAGAACAGGAGATGTCACTGGACTCCAATGCATTCCCTCATTCCCATTTTTTGAGTTCTTTTCTTCTCCACTCTCATCCAGAGGCCCTTTTCTGGCGTGTGCCTGTGAGGGAGCTCTCAAGGCAGGTGATACCTTTTCCATCCCTCTAAACTTACTTCCCAGAACACAGAACATCGCCACTTTCTGTCAAATTTACAACTTCCAGCAATTTTTGAGGCCTCCTACTCCTGAGTGAAAGGGAAAAAGGAGGAACAGGTTCCAATCCTTTCATTACTAACACGTGTGACACTATGTCTGAAAAACTGGGAAGAAAAACTGGGAAGCTCATGTGGGATGAGGAAGTGCAACCTTTCCTACTTCTGGAAACACAAAGTTGGCATTAAATAGTCATTTTTGGGTGCCGACAGCAGTTATTTCTCTAAATAAACTTTAAATAAATAAATATTTCCGAGATCATGCCCTCTATAAACACCACCCCCGAGCTGTTCTTCCTGCCCCCCCTCACCTTTCTTGCCATGATGAGGCCAGAGGGTTTGTGGGACACTTTGAAGACCACGCCACCATTCCCTGCTCCCAGCTCACTGATCTTCTCGAAGTCATCATCCTTGAGCTCCCCAACCTTCTGTTTCTGGGTGAGGAACGCTTCCAGGCGCTTCCGCTGCTGCTCATCCAGCTCCAGCTCCTCCAGCTTCTTCTGAAGGGCTTCCAAATTTGTCCTGCACAGGAAAGGAGAGCAGGATTGAGCAGTGCTGCGAGGGGGAGACTGAGGGAACAGAGGGCAGGGTTAAATCACTCCATTTTTGCACCTGCACGTGTTCTTTAGAAGGACCCAAATGATGCTTTAGGTTTTATCTTTGATGTTTTTCAGGTTCTGCCCAGGGGTGCAGCTCTGAGCTCACAGTCAGTGTCACTCAGGGAGCAGGGGCACAAAACAAATCCTTTTCCTGCTGCACACCAAGGACAACTCTCAGGCCCAAAAAGCACAAACAAGGGTGGGCTGGAGGGAGGAACAAGGAGGATGAGATTTCGTCATCTGAAGCTGGAATTGGACAATTAAACCCAATATGGAAATGGATCAAAACTTATAAAAATGTAAGAGCTTGTGACCACTCAGCCATTTTGTGCCCATTTTGGGTCCACCTCGGGTGTAGCCCTGGCCAGGCTCTTGTCCTGCCCAAGGTGTATCCTAAAGGCCTTTTAATAAATTCCTACTTCATTCTCCAGCTCTGTCCAGTCTCTGTCCCAGCTCAGCCTTCCCAAGGCATCACAACCTGCACAGTCACCCCCATGAGACGTTATTGCAACCCTGATTTAAGCAAACTGTGTTTTATCCCAGATAAAACAATGACAAACACACCATACCCAGCTTCCCCACCCCTGAGGTGCTGCCCAAATCCAGGCACGTTGAGTTCCAGCACCTCCAGGAGTGGCTTCATGACTCTGCATTTCTGGCCAGACACAGCTCCTGAATCACAGCACAGCTCTCCACGGCTATTTTTAGTTGTGTGTTATCAAGGTTGTGTTGTAATTTCCTACAGAGTTTGCCTGAATGTTTTATTGGCTGGTTTTCACAGGGCTGTATGACCAACAATTCATTCACAAGTTTCTTCGTTGGCTGTCAGTAAAAAGTCATCAAGCCCAGCCAAACAAACATCCCAAACACGGTCACTGGAAATGTGAAAGTCTTTGGCCCAAAGGTTTTGAGCTCGTTTTAATTTTCTTAAAGGACTCATCTGCTGGAAACCTCATTTTAACATCTTTAAGCAACACAAAACAGAAAACCAAAACTTTATACAGGAGTTTACAGACACAAGTTCAGTTTTCCAGGAATATTTTACAACTTCGGTTCCTATGGAAACACTTCATTCCAACATGACACCTTAAAGGCTCCTGCAAAATTTCCTGCTTCCAACTGCAACAATAAGTTGCTGCAAGAGTAAATATTTAACAGCAAATACCTGTTTTGCTTCACCAAACTTAATGCAATGTTCCCAGGCAATAGTGTTGCTAGGATGAAGAATTTGAGGAAGAGGATCTATTTCCTCACAAGTGTGAAGAACGGAACTACTTTCCATTAATAAAAAAATCATTAAATTTCACCAATAATCAAAACTATTTCTATTCATCGCTTCATAAAATGGTCACTTTGAAAACACGATGTACAAAGGGACATCCTCACACCCAAGTGAGGAGCTGCTCAGCTGAGAGGATGCTTGGCTGCTACCACAACTGCTCCTACCTTACCTTAAAAATGAAGCATCTGCACCAAAAAAACACAATTATTTTTATACTCTCTTTTAAAGAGAATCATCATTTCTGTCCTCATACCATGTGTCATACCTGTACAATCACACACCAGTAATCCTGCACTAAAAATGAAAAATCCCTCAGGTAGATAAATGTGGCTCACAGCAACATCCGAGTTCATCTGTTTTACTGACTCTGCTTTAAAGATGAATCACTAAGAAAGAAACACATTTTTCTGACATTCAGAAAGGCAGAATTGAATGATTAATCACTGGATTTTTATTTTTTTCCCCCTTCAAATGCACCCAGTGAACAACAAACTCCGGGCTGAAGTCAGAGTGAGGTGTGTCTTTCCTGGAATATACCTGAAGCTCTTCCTGCACCATGAGCACAAGAGAAAAGCTGAGCAAAGTCAAGCACCCCTCACTTTCCTGCAATAAACCCCAGAGCAGCAAATGCTGGGCACAAACTCCGTGTTTTACCCTGGAAAATCACTGTTCTGACAAGACAGAATTCAAATCTTCGTTATAATTTACAAGCTTTGCTGTCATTTTAAGGATTACTGGATGAACCAGGGCTGTTCATTTGGAATAATAATAATAAATAAAAAAACCAGACTAGAGACACAGAAACAGGATGCAACGAGGCTTTCCTTGCTGTGCTTTGAAGAAAACAGCTATTCAGTTTTTCTCTCAGGCAGAAGGGGGTTTTTGCCTTTGGAGACAGCACAGAGATGCCTGAGCACATGACTTGGAGCAGCCAGACTGCTGGGCTGATGGAACAAACAACTGTCCTGCTGATGCTTTAGGAGCAAAAAAAAAAATTGCTAGGATAGAACTTCTCACATCTATTTAGTCCAGTGTTTGTCTGGATAAAGCTTTTTTTTAATTACTAAGTTGCCTGTTTCAATCTAAATAAACTTGGCATTCACTTAAAGCAGGAATTTCCTTCCTATGAATTACTGCTGGGGTCCCTGCTTGTCAAGAGACTCCAAAGGCTCTCACAGATGGCAAAGCATTGATCTCATGAATTTCAGCACCTCGGGTTTCCCAACCAAGTGTAAAATCTCCAGAATGTTCTAAGCTCTAAAGGTAAAACCCTCATTACTTGCAGTGATGAGCAATGAAGTTCTCAGATTTCCAGGAGCAATTCCCTAACTGTGAAGTGAATTAACCTCAATGATATGAACCCAACAAATGCATTGTCAGAATCACTGTTCAGAGTGTAGCTACCAACATCTCCAGTTAGTTCTGTGATAAGAACAGAGCTGTGATAACTGAATGTCAGGCATCAGGAAAGAATGGATTTTTTTTTTCATTCTGGTTCTTTGCTTGAAGGAGTGGACGTTAATCAATTTAAAATGCAGAGAGGTAAACAGAAGGTGTATTTTTGCCATCAGAATTAGTGGTGTAACCTACTCAGAGTATTTCCAGGAGGCAGGACTTAGGAAATTTCAGTTTTTAACTCCAGCTGCTGTAAGAACACTCCCCCTGACTGGGAGCTGGGACCCTTACCTGGACCTTTACCTCCCCAGGTAAAAGCATCACAGCAAATTGCAAAGCACAAACAGGTGGAAAAGTCAATCAGCACACAGGAAGATTCACAAATGGAATGAAACCAGCACACACAGAACACAGAGGAGGGAATACTTCAGACACTTCATCACCAGGCACCACGAAAACGTTCAGGAACTTTGGCAGCTAAAACAGCAACACGCCACTGTGCAACCGCCTGCCTCCACAAGGAGCACTGGCAGTTACTTAATCTTATATAAAACTTTTATCCAGAGACAAAGATTCCCATTAAAATTCATCACCATCACCTGCTGCAGTCTTGGAGTTGTGGGGTTTTTTTTTCACTGTCAGGGCACCGTGGCTTTGCCAGGGATCCATCAGAGCAGGAAATGATGGGATCAGCTCAGGGCTCCGCGTTTTCAAGCACTCTCCTCTGAAGCAATGGGTTATCATTTCATTTACTGCCAGCAGCCTGAAAGCCAAGCACACACTAAACTGCACCAGGGATGGGATCCAGCCCTCGCAGGGTGGTGGAGGCCACGGGGAGGTCAGTGCTGCTTCCCCCTGTTTGTTAAAGGGACAGAGGGATCCCACAGAACACCTTCCCAGCTGGCAGGAGGATAAACACCCTGCACGGCCAGCAGACAACACCTCTGCACTCAGTGCAGTGCCTTCGCTATTATTGCAAGATCTCTCTCCTCCTGATTGAATGGGATGTTTAAAACAACAAAAAAATACACACTCAGGACAAGTTTTCAGGAAAGCTGCCTTTCCTTCTCTCTTCCAAGGGCAGCATGAGGTACCAGGGGCCCTAGAGGAGGAATTCTCTCCACCCACATTTGATCAGGGAGGATCTCTCCTATTAACTCACATTGTTTCTTCCTTTCTGTGCTCAAGGAAGTTCTCTGAGAGGGCAGCACCCCCCTGGCCACGTGGCACTTCTGTGACCTCCCCAAGTTCAAAAAGAACGCAGGAAGAGCTCAAACACGGCCCAGCCTCCCCAAACAACCACCCCTGATGGGTGTGGGGAAACCTCATCTTCACCCCTGTCCCTGTGAGACCCTGGGACAGCCACATCCAGCCCTTCTGCTGCCACTCTGTGCAGGTGAGGAAGGTTTTCCAAGGAGCATCACAGCTGGGAATGTGGAGCCTTCCAGACTCAGGGACTGCTCATCCCTCATCTGGGATCCTTAAATTCTCACTTCCCCCAGCCCCTCACCTTCTGCCAATGGCCACAAGTGGATGCTTGGGTAAAAGAATCCTGGGTGGACACAAGAAGCCCAAACAAATGCCCAGCAACACCTCGAGTCACTGCTGCACTGAACACCCTGTTCTCTGCCCCCCAGACGTGCCCCTGGTCCCATCCAGAACCCCCTGCACAGACCAGGTGTGTCACAAACACCACCCCACCTCCAGGACCCTTCCTGAGCCCCCCACACTGCTCCTGCATGAGCTGGCTGTGGGTTTTGTTCAGGTTTTCTATTTAAACATCCAACCTCCCGTGAGTTATAAGCACTAAACACGTGCACATCACACAGAGCTGGGCACTGAGCACTGGGTTAGGGGACAAGGAGCAAATCTGGATTTCCCAGGAGCAGGTTGGGCAGGGAGGAGTCACAGGTTGTGCAGAGCGAGAGCACTCAGCACACAGAGATGGAAAAAAGGCAAGTGCAGATCCTCAGCTCGTGGTTTTGGGGACAGCCACCTCAGCAGTGAGGAAAAGGCTCCTGGAGGAGAGGCATGAACATTTTACAGCACACTCCTTCTCTTGGAGGCAGCAACAGGAAGAGAAATGCTGCTTTTAGCCTGCTAGCACATAACGGCATAACAAAAAGCAGAAAATAAGTCCTTAATTAATACTAGTACTCCAAATCCCTGGGAGCTTTTTTTTTTTTTTTTCCCCCCTAATTCACGTTAGTGCTGAGTTAATCATACACTCACCCCTAAAGGCTACAGTAAAGCTCTTACTCAACTCCAAAGTCGACTTCAGAGAGAGAAGAAAAAAAAGCGTGGCAGGGGAAAAAGAAAAAAAGGAAAAACAACATCTGAGAGTCTTTACCAGTAATTTGTCAAATATCTGTTCCAAGGCATTACTATCAGCGCTGCAAGCTGAACAATTAGCACGAGTGAAAGCATCAAGAAGCACTTTCACTTTCAGATCCCCCTGTCGCATGAGGATACAAAGCTCGGGGGGTTGTTTTCCAGAACGGTGACATTAATGCTTTCCCCAAGCCCACACAGCTGTCAGTTTGGAGAAGAAAGTAGGCAGCTCACTACATCATTTCCATGAACAACCTCAATCAGGGAGCTGAAATTAAGTGTTAGGAACACGAAGAGACTCTGCGGTTTTGAGAAGACAGACTGCGATGTTGTGTGACTCTGCCAAACCTGGGCAACAAGACAAACCCTCATTAAACTTCCCCTTTGAACAAAGAGGAGTTTCACTGAATAACGTGGAAGGGAGATGTAATTCCAGAAGTCTCCCGGCTTGGAGCACAGGTGTCTGTCTGGGCTAACTCCAGGGCAGCCTCATAGAACTTGTAGTCAGAGCAACAACTCCAAAAAAAAAAAAATCCGAATTCCCTGTAAATGCAAAGGAGTCTGTTTTGGAAAAATACATTGGATTTCAACTCTTGTTGATTTTCAATCCTTGCAAATGTGTTAGAGGAGCTTTAAAAAATTTTCCCTTGGACTTAGGTGGGATTTCTAGGTGGGTTTTTCAGCTGAACATCACAGACAAGCTCATCCTGTCCCACCCCTGCCATGGCAGGGACACTTTACCCCAGGCTGCTCCAAGCCCTGTCCAACCTGGCTTTGGACCCTCCCAGGGATCCAGGGGCAGCCACAGCTTCAAATATCTAATTTTTTTTCCCCTAATATCTAACATACCATCCACTTCCACACTGCAGCAACACTGCATGGCACAGAGTGAGGTTTAATACTGCCAGAAAAAAAAAATAAATTACCCAGTAAGAGGCAGACTTTTGATTAAAATCTATTTCTCAGTAAAAGGCATGCAAAACAAAACTATTAGAAAAGAATTCCTCTGCCCAAAAGAGTATCCTGCTACCCTAATTTCACGTAAATTCTTATTTTTCTGAGGCTGAAAGGAATGAGTTTTAAAGAAGAAAAATGACACAAATTCAAATCTCCTGTTGAGCCTCCAACCAGCTGGACAGCTGAACTTCCCAAACTCCCTCCAGGCTGAGCCAAACCTTGAGAGCCAGAAATCCAAGAAATCCAAGCTCCCCATCTCCCTTTCATGCCTGCACACCACGGGTTTTTCCCAGCCAGCACTACACATGATCAGGATAAAGGAACCACAGGGCAACCAAAACTTCCCTGTGGACACAAAAATGAACTTATTGATTGGATACTTAAAGCACAACTCAGAGGATACACAGATTTATAAATCCTGATCAGCAGCTGACACACGTATTTACCCAGGGCCTGCATTTCCACTGTTTTAATGTCTCTGAAGCAGGAGTTCAATGGAATGACAAAAGCCAAGGATGGACAGATGCAATAGTTAAAGGATCTTCCCAACCCTCCCGTGTGGGAGCCACGCTGCCTTTGAGGGACACCACAATCATAAAAAAAAGATGAAGTTACAGGATCAGTTTGCAAGGCCAGGGTTAGAGCTGAGACTCCACAGCAGGAAAAAAACCTCCATCCAGAGCCACAGTGACCACAGCAGGGACCAGGAGAAGAAACTGCCAGAAACTGTCTGAAAACAGACAAAAAAAAAACCAAAAAAACCCCATCACTGGGATTCTGAGAAAGCCAGAAGGTTTGCCTGGATTTTCAAATGGATGGATTGCATAACACCGAACCTCTGTCAACCATTTAGCAAAAGAAATTAATAACTTTCACTCGATGTATGAATCGAGCGTACCAAAACATGCAGAAATATTCACATATCTATATCCAAAGAGAACATTTTTTTTTTTTCCCCCCAAAAAAAGAATGTGTTCTGCAACCTGCTGACTCATCTTCCCACCACACACTGAAAAAAAAAAACTTCTGGAAAAGCACAGAACAATGCTGAGTTGTACAAAAACCCTGCAAGAAAGGGAGAAGAGCTGCCAGGATGTTTCAAGGGTTTGTGATAAAAACCCACGAGGAGGTTTTTAAGAAGGTTCTCGCTCATCCAAAGGATCCCACACTGTTGGGATATCTCCACGCTGGCGCTCAGGATGCAAAGTTAAATAATCTGTTCCTTGTTATGGACTTCCAGTTGAGGCTGGATCCAGGTGGAAATCCCATCCTGAGATATCAGAAGGGAGAAATTCTGCTGGAATCTCCCTTTTCCTCCTGCTCACACAGGACTCAGGATGACAAAAGCTCCACCACAGATGTTTGCCAAGAGACGCTGAGCTCTGGGTGAGCCTCTCCCAGTTGTTCCCTTGCACTTCTGTTCCAAAGTGTGACCACGGTTTTGAGTAATCCTGAGCACAGAGCAAAGCAGGAATCATCTGATTACTAATTCCTAGCAGCACAAGTGATTAGAAAAAGAAATCCACTAAAAAAAAAAAATAAAATTTAATTTTTTTTTT
>VXBN01001112.1:44430-55791 GCA_013397395.1 Sinosuthora webbiana | reverse complement strand
AGAGTTCCTGCCCTCAGAGTGTTCCTGCCCTCACAGAGCGCCTGCCCTCAGTGAGTTCCTGCCCTCAGTGAGTTCCTGCCCTCAGAGAGTTCCTGCCCTCACAGCGTTCCTGCCCTCAGAGCTCCTGCCCTCACAGCGTTCTTGCCCTCAGAGTGTTCCTGCCTTCAGAGCTCCTGCCCTCAGAGCATTCTTGCCCTCACAGTGCTCTTGCCCTCAGAGCTCCTGCCCTCAGAGCGTTCCTGCCATCAGAGCTCCTGCTCTCACCGAGCCCTGTCTGAGGGTCAGGGGTGATAGAGGGAATAATCCTTCCCTGGCAGGATGGGGAGGTCCTGGCACAAGCTGCACAGAGAAGCCGTGTCTGCCCCATCCCTTGGAAGTGTCCAAGGCCAGGTTGGACGGGGCTCCAAGCTCCCTGGGGTAGTGAGGAAGGAGCATTGGGGCAGTTTAAGTCTTCTCCATGTCTGAGCTTTACAGCTCCCTCACACAGGGTGATGGCCATGCTCCGTGCTTGGCACAAGGAGGGCAGAAATGAGGATTCCAACTGGCTTGCCTTGGAACAGCCTGGTGTTCCAAGGTGTAGTGGAAGGTGTCTCTGCCTATGGCAGGGGGTGGAATAGGATGGCATTTAAGGTCCCTTCCAACTCAGCCTATTCTGTGATGACTTAAACAGAACCTTGCTTTAACATCAACTTGCTTCCACAAATCGATAGAGGACTGATTTTTTTTTTTGAGAATCTGCCACTTAACACTAAAGGACATGCGAACTGCAGTGTAATAAGCAGCGGGAGCGGAGGGTTCCCAGAGGAGAAGCAGCGGCAGAGAGGCCGGACAATGGTGTCCTGTGACAGCTGGGCTGGACAGAGCTGGTCAGTCAGCCCAGGACACGTGGGGCTGTCACCAGCCAGGCCTGGCTCACGGGCCAGTGGGACACGTCACCCCTCGGGCAGGACAGCGGGGTGTCCGTGCTCCACTGGGCTCTTCTCGGGTAGCAAAATTGCTGTGAGGGCAATATACATCCTTGCTATGGTCAGTAGAATGTGCTCTTCCTTACCAGTTCTCTCTCTCCACGAGGGAGAATTGAAATGTAAAGATCCTGTTGTTTAGCTGTGGATCTTGGAGGGGTTGAGGGGCTGGATATGGAAAATGAAAGCACCCAATGGCCTTGACTGGATAACAAAGCCAATCTGGACACGCAGTTAACTGTGACACATGCATTAATCATATGATGAGGTTCAGGAGATAAAAGGAGTTCCGTGTATTTGACTTCCGTGAACGCAGTGACACTACAATCCTGCCTCTACTGCTGAGATCTGTAAAGAACTTTGCTAAAGTTTGGGTTGCTTTATAAGATTAATTTCTCATTGTCTGAATCCGGCAGAAGTCAGCTGAAAACTCAATTTGAAGGCCTGTAGGAGTTACAAAGTGAGAAGAGCTTGCGGATTTCTTCTGATTTCTGACACAGCTGAGAAATTCCTTCTGTTGCTACTGTGCATTTCTGCACCACACAGTGCTCCATCTGTCAACAAACACGACACATGGAGCAGAAAAGACTCTGCAGTTACTCATCATTTTGCTGAAGTGATAAACGAAACCTCTCACAGACACACGTGAGCCGAGAAGTGAAGCAGCACTGAGGAACTCAGCACTGAGGTGGAGATAGTGGCTTGGTACTGGTAAAAGAGTGAAAAACCATTTTTTTTGACAGCTCCATTTTTTCCTGAGATCCCCTAATGGTCTTTTTCATGTACAAGACACGTGAATTTACCACCTGAACAAATAACATCTTTTCAGCGGTTTTATACTCCAATGAGTTGATTCAGACACAAAAGGAAGGGCAGAGTTAATTCCATAACAAAATTCCTACTGTGAATACTTTCGATAAAGAACCAGCCTGAATTCTGTATGATTTAAATTGTTGTGGTTTGCAAAATACAATTATATTTTAATGGAAGTAATCACTGACGTTTTTACAGAAACTGCAATGATGAACAAAGTTCCCCATATATAATGCAAAAATGCTGAACGGTTCCTATCATCTTATCCATTTCTAAAGTAAAAAAAATAATAATTTTTCTCACAGTTTTGCTATTAAAGATATATTCCCTCCATCCAATTCCAGCTATTAAGGGACAGCTCCCTCCTCTGGAGCACTTTATCCTTGCACTGAGAACACTGGACTGTGAAATTACTGATTTCATCAATCTCCTTTGAAATCCCTTTGACCAAAGCACAAAACCCAAAAAATATCTGTATCTAGAAATAAATTCACGGGCATATGGATTGATGCCACTGCAGAAATAATTTCTGTACTGTTGTCTGTAAAACACAGGTTTAACGTCAGGGCATTTGTTACTAAAAATTAAGTACATTTCCCCAGCTAAAGCAGAACACATGTTTTGGAAATTTGAATATTCTCCACGGAAGGAACTGTATTTTCCTTTACAAACAGGTGTTTCTGGAGGTGAATCACAGAGGAAAAGATGAAGAACAAATAGAAGACGCTGTAATTTCAGCAAGAGGCTTCTGAGGGGGAAACTTTCCGATTTATTGATTTCACCGCCGCTTGGAAAAATAGAAATAATTTGTCTCTGTACACAGAAGTGGAACAAAGAAGCTTGTCTTCATTACCACTTTTTTCCCCTTATAGAAACCCAAATTTTACCTAATTTCTTGCATGAAGAGAAAACCACAATTACTATATCGATCAATTGCATCTAAATTAAGCCAGCTTTTCAAACTCGATTGCCACGCAGAGCTGCATATTTTACTGCCAAAACAATGCGCACACAAACTTCTCCTTGCAAGATTTAATGCTTCTTAATCTATGCAGTGGTTAGCAAAGCAAGTTAGGGAAATAATTAGTCCCATAAAGCAATGGAATTTAAGAAGTCTGGTTCGAATTTGAATAAAATTGGGCAAGAGGATCAAAAATTATTTGGAGGGAGCTGACAGAGAGGCTGACAGAGATCACAACCTGCCTTGCACCTTATTTTCCTCAAGAAACAGAGATTTAAAAGAGCACTGGGGATCACAGCACAATTTTAATGCTTTGTGATACACTAAAAGCTTAGAAATGAACCTTTAAGGTGGCTGCATAATATCAAATTTAGATCAGCTCAGCAAGGTATAAATGTAAATAAGTACAAATCACAAATAACTAAAATTTGCTTAATCCTCGAGATGTGACTTCCCACTAATACAGATACAACGGGAGCAGTTGTGCTGAGGGTTTATGGCATGAACAGCTTTGCCAACATAATATTTGAAGGGTTTTTTTTTTTTTGCTGAGCAAATTCTGCTCCCTTAGGAACAAACCCCTTCAAGCGTGGAAGCAGGCAATTATCCACCTGACAGATTGGCTTTGCCGTATATTACGTGTAACAAAGCAGGAAATGAGACTGAAATATAAAATAAGGTGCTAATTTTCTGCCGGTTTTCTAATGAAATTACAGGAATCAAACAGAAACAAGCAGTAATATTTCTTTCTCACCTAAACGAGAAACCAGAAGTGTTTTCTAGAACGGAGGCAACCTGTGGGGGGTTTTTTGTTTGTTTTTTTTTTTTCCCTGACTTATTATTTTAGCAGCATGTGGCTGGTTATTCATTTCCTGAAGAAAAACCAATAATCAATGCCTGCCAGCATTTGCTTTTTATTTAATTAGGAACATAGCACTGGAAAGAACCACCTAGGTCATCAAGTCCAGTTTCTAATTAAACACTCTTCAAAAATATTGATTAATCAAAGCTGCATAAATATGGTGGGTTTTATAACCCTGTGTCCTCTGCAGAGATTGTAAGTGATCTTCTGCTTGCTTTTTTTGGTTTGTAAGGATTTTTCAGTACAAAGAGTGACTATTATTTTCAATGCAAAGAGCTCGTCATGTAGATATTTGATTTTTCAGTAATTTTGTATGACAATTACGGTATTTTGTGCTGGAAATTAGCGGCACTTGATCTACGATTATTATTAAATCTCTGTGTTAATTTTCATACTTCAACTGCCTCAATCGATTGAAGAAATTGGCCATATCTAAAAAGAAGATAAATTGATTCAGTGCTAAAAAATCCATTTGTGTGCTCTCCCTATGTTTAATATATTCTTGACTATAAAAGATGCTCTAGCAGTTGGGAATACCCATTTTAAACATTAACTGTTAAAATAATTTTAACCAGAAAGTAACTGCAATTGATTTTGTCCTCCTAGAAGGACTACATTAAATTACCAGAAACATTGCATGTCAAATTTGAATTTATAGAGAAAGAAGGGAAAACCAATTCCTTTAATGGATTAATATTTTACATTAATTTATATAGTTTTGTTTAAACAAAGAGACTATAAGTCAGATACACTTCTGTGGACTGAGCTGTAAAAATATGAGAACAATTTACAGCTCCAAGTGCATTGGAGACGGGAGCCTGGAGCCTCTCCTGTTGTCACTGCAACCCAAATCCTTACATGGCATTTTACGTGCACAGCTGCCAAACCTCTGAGGGCTCGGCTGATTTATTCCAGCCTGGACAACTGCAAACTGTACGGTTCTAAATTCCCAGGAGGTGCTGTCTGGAGAAGAGCTCGGGATCACTCACTGTCCTGGTCCTTTCCTCTGGGACGGGGGGTGGGAATCCCTGAGCTGCATTGGGAATCCCTGAGCTGGATTGGGAATCCATCAACTGGATTGGGAATCCATGACCTGGTTTGGGAATCCCTGAGCTGGACTGGGAATCCCTCAGCTGGACTGGGAATCCCTGAGCTGGTTTGGGAATCCCTGAGCTGGACTGGGAATCCCTGAGCTGGACTGGGAATCCCTGAGCTGCATTGGGAATCCCTGAGCTGGACTGGGAATCCCTGAGCTGGATTAGGAAACCCTGAGCTGGATTGGGAATCCCTGAGCTGCATTGGGAATCCCTGAGCTGGATTGGGAATCCCTGAGCTGGATTGGGAATCCATGACCTGGTTTGGGAATCCCTGAGCTGGACTGGGAATCCCTGAGCTGCATTGGGAATAGTGCAGCCACAGGAGCAGGGCAGCGATTCTGCCCCTGTGCTGGGCACTGGGGAGTTGCTACTCGAGTGCTGTGCCCGACCCCTCAGTTCAGGAAGGACATGGAGCGTGTCCAGGGCAGGGAATGGAGCTGGGAAGGGTCTGGAGCCCCAGGAGAGGCTGAGGAAATAGGGGAAGGTGCTCAGCCTGGGGGAAAGGAGGCTCAGGGGGAATTTCTGGCTCTGCACTATCCCTGACAGGAGGGGACAGCTGGGGGGTCAGGCTCTGCCCCCAGAGAACAGGGACAGGAGGAGGACATTGTCTAAAGCTGCACCAGGAGGGGCTCAGGTGGGACACCAGCAGGAATTTCCTCACAGAAAGGGTGGCCAGGCATCGGAAGGGCTGCCCAGGGAGGTTTGGAGTGCCCGTCCCTGGAGGTGTCCAAGGAATTCCTGGACGTGGCACTCAGAGCTCTGGGCTGGTGACAAGGTGGGTGATCAGTCACAGGTTGGACTCAATGGTCTTGGAGGTCTTTTCCAACCTCAGGGTTTCAGTGGTTCTGTGAAGTGACAGGGGGCTCAACAGGCACTGTTTTAAATCCCATTCCTGGAGGTGACTCATCGTGGGGCTTTGCAACACTGGATATTTCAAATTAAACACTAATCCCCAGCACGTTTTCCCTGACCAGGTGACACTACAGGCAGCTGGAGTTGCTGGTGGGTGAGACACTGGACATGCCCCGGCCATTTGTGCTTTTTTGGCAGCCCGGAGAGCCAAGTGTATCCTGGGCTGTGATCCCACAGGGACAGCAGCAGGTGAGGGGGAATTCTGCCACTTTGCCCTGCTCAGGTGAGACCCCACCTGCAGCTTCAGCTTTGGGGCCCAGCACAGGAAGGGGAGTGAGTCCAGAGGGGGCACCAGGATGATCAAGGGGATGGAGCACCAGGATGATCAAGGGGATGGAGCACCTCCCTTATGGGGAAAGGCTGAAAGAACTGGGATTGTTCAGCCTGGAGAAACTTTGGGATGACTTAACTGTGGCCTTCCAGTTCATGAGGCGACCTTACAGGAGGGATGGAGAGGGACTGTTTACAAAGATCTGGAGAGACAAGACAAGGGGAAATGGCTTCAAACTGACAGAACAGGTTTAGATGGGATATTAGGATGAAATTCCTCCTTGTGACGGTGGCGCAGCCTTGGCACAGGTTACCCAGAGCAGCTGTTCCATCCCTGGAAGTGTCCAAAGCCAGGCTGGACGGGGCTTGGAGAAAGCTGGGATAGTGGAAGGTGACCCTGACGGCAGCAGGAGGGTCCCCTCCCACCCTGACCATTCCCGGACTCCATAGCCCTGGGGTCGCCTCAGCCGCCCCGCCCGCCCTCCGCGTTTTGGCGCCAAAACCCCTGAGCCGCCTCCGGGAGCTCGCGAGACTCGGGGCTCTCGCGGGGCTCGGCGCGCGCGGGGGCGGCCCCGGCCCCTCAGCCCGGCCCGCGCTGCCTCACGGCCCGAGCGGCCGGAGAGCGGGGACAGCCCGTCCTCACACCGCCTCAGCCCGGCCGGAGCCGCTGGAGGAAACAGAGCCTGTCCTCACACCGCCTCAGCCCCGCCGGAGCCGCTGGAGGAAACAGAGCCTGTCCTCACACCGCCTCAGCCCGGCCGGAGCCGCTGGAGAGAACAGAGCCTGTCCTCACACCGCCTCAGCCCGGCCCGACCCGCTGGAGGAAACAGAGCCTGTCCTCACACCGCCTCAGCCCCGCCGGAGCCGCTGGAGGAAACAGAGCCTGTCCTCACACCGCCTCAGCCCGGCCCCGCTCCGGCCGGCGGCTCCGGAACTAGCGTCCCTTGAGCAGCCGGGAAAGGGGAATCCTCCTCCAGACGCCTTTGGAAGTGGGTGAGCTGTACGTTTGGGGAATTGCCGCTCCACCCCCGAAGGCTTCGGTCAGCGATGTGAGCGGCTCCATGGATAAGCGCTGTGGTCAGGAATCCACTTGTTTTGGTTAATTCCTGCCACTCCCGAGTAACTTTGACGAGTTGAAACATCACAAACTCGAATAATTTTATTCGGCTTAGCTAGGCTAGGTTGTGTTATCCTCTGTGTGGTATCTGCTGTTTAATTTGTACGATCTGGTTGGCAGATCTTTTCCTGAAAAATCCTGTAAATATTGTATATAATTAGCGTTTATCTGCTTCTGTGGCAGCCTCGCTGCTTCTCTTTAAACGCTTTTGGTGTTTTCCGCAGGAGGGGAAAAAAGGCTTCTTTGCGGCAATGCTAGATCCTTTAGAGAACAACCTGTTTGATCTTCCTGATTATGAAAACACAGAAGATGAAAAATTCCCACCTCTCCCACCTCCGGCCTCTCCGGGAAGAGACGATGCAGAATGGGCTCAGGCTAATGGAGGTGAGCACCCGGGACCCCCAAAAATCCCATTTTAATGCTGTGCAATGGAACTTAAAAAAGTTGGATAAAAACGGGCAGAAAACCAACTGTAAATTTAAATTGTTAATCGTGCGATGCTTTCCAGCTTGTGGGAAAAGTTTATTTTTGTAGATTGCATGGAGGTGTGTGCACAAAGGAAATCTTTGTAAAACTGAAGCTCTTGTGACATAATGTTTCTCTCAATAATTACACAGCACTGATCTGTAATTACTCTTTATGACTTGGCTTTTGGGAGAGATAAAGAGTGTTGGATGCACTTACCAGAAATACAAGTGGAAACTTAAAATGTACACGGTGCAATCCTAGGTGATGGCAATTGCTTTGAATATTTTACTGATGCTGTTTTCTTCCCCAGATCCAGATGGAAACCAGCAGTCCCAGACAAAGGATTCTGCTGTGACCACACAGAAAGCAGTTAAAAGACCAAGGCCCAGATTAGATGCCCAGAGGTAACTTCATACAGAATATTTCTTTGTGTGCTGAGTTTGATGTAGGGCTGTGGGAGAATCATTAAGGTACCTCTAAAACTGGTGTGAGTTCTTTATAATCAATAGAAAGAGTCCAAGCTTTAGGCTGGTTTAAGAAATGTGAGAATTTTTTTTGTTGTTTGGGTTTTTTTAACTTGTTAATTGAAGGAAAAAAGTGTGGGTTTCAAACAACTCCCCCATTCCTATTCCCAGGTTAATTTCAGAAAGGGGACTCCCAGCTCTGAGACACATGTTTGACAACGTGAAGTTCAAGGGTAAAGGGCACGAGGTAAGACCTGCTGAGCTTTGGTTTTGTTTCCTGGGAGGTTGATGTAGATTTGATTTGATTTGCCCCTCTGATCCAGGGAGAATTGACAGTTCTCTGATTAACCAGCTTCCCAGCAGTATCTGAGCAAACCCCGGTGGGGTTTGGAGCTGCAAATTTTAAAACAAACACGAAATGCTTTAACAAAATCCATCTTTAGATCATAAAATGCTTTTCCTCAGCTCTAAAAGTAGAATATCACATCTGTGACTCTTTGTGTTTTCCATACAAGCAGGGTTTTGAATCCCAAGGTTTAAAAGAAGAGTGTGCAAGGAGAAAGCAGGACTTTCTCTACAAGCTTTCTTACTGTTTTGGATGCACTTAAACTTACTTTCCTTTACATACCATTATAGAATTGGATCACTTGCCAGGACACTTGTGAATCTGTGCTTTACAAACAGCATCCATGGCAGGAATGTTCTCATTCCCACTGCAGGCACAAAGGAGCTGAGCACTAGTGCTGAAAGGTGCCAAAACCTTTCCTGGGTCAGCTCATTGTGATATATCTGCATCCTAAACATCAGGATCAGTGCCAGCTGGGGATTTATTTCAGCCTGGGTTCAGCCCTGGTGGTTTAAGGGCAATGCTTCAGGACCTGCAGATGTTTTACAGGATGTAAATGCTGCCCTGAGCTTGTGTCAGTGCTGTTGTCACAGCCTGAGATCCCACTGACATGGATTGTGGGAGGGGGAAGGAAAGGTCACCCACACACTGGCACTGCTGGCATTTTCCAGAGTCTGTCAAGCTGCAGGTGCTCAGGAATTCTTGTCCCCTTTCCCTCTGCAGTCTCCCTGTGTAGTAATGCAATCTTTACACCTCTACCAGGTGCTTCTAAATAGGGAAAGAGTTTCACTTTACTTTTTGACATGTTCAGAAGTTGGCTGGGAAGTTCAGTGGGTTTCCCCCCTGCTCTGTCAGCTTTGGCAGCTGGTTTTGTCTTTGCTGCTCTAGGCAGAGGACCTGAAGACACTGATACAGCACATGGAGCACTGGGCTCACAGGCTGTTCCCAAAACTGCAGTTTGAGGACTTCATTGACAGAGTGGAGTCTTTGGGGAGCAAAAAGGAAGTTCAGGTATGAATTGTTTCAAATGAAATTGCTGTGGTTTTCCCATCCTCCCAAAATTGAACATAAAAACTTGCTGCAGATGAAACACCAGCGTTTTAATCTCCCACCTGCAGACCTGCCTCAAGAGGATTAGACTTGATCTTCCTATTTTACATGAAGACTTCAAAAATAATGAAGGTATGCTCTCTGTGCTGTTTGCTCAGTACTTCAGTGCTTGAGATCATTTACTTCTCTTCCTATTGACCAGCAGTGAATGATCATGACAGGCTTTTCTAGTGTGGAAGAGATTGTTGAGAGGTCTCTGCTTTAAAGCCAGGCTTATGTGAGTCGTATGACAAAACTGAACTGGTACTTGCACATGTGTGTAAAAACAAAAGTGCATGGGCTGCTGAAAGGAAATGCAAAATGGGTATTAACCAGCTTTTTTAGAAATGTTGTTCCAAAAAGCCCCTTAGAACTGCAGTTATTGAGCACAGAGGTTTGTGTTGCACCCCACCATGAGTCTGGAGAACTCTTGGGTCCTGTTAAAGCAGGAATCACAAACTCATCCCAATGTTTCTCTGAGGAGTTGCAGGGAGTGCTGCCCTTCCCAGGCAAAGTGCTGCTGGTGCTGGGGGCACTCTGTGCCTGTCAGTGCTGACACAACTCTGGGAGCTTCCTGCTGCCAGCAGCAAACCCCAGCACTTAGGAGGAGTCAAGAGTCTCTTCCAATCAGACAGAAATTAGACATAAACAGTTTTTAATTAAAGAGAAAGTGGAGTTCACATGGTAGTTTGAAAGAAGCTTTAGCAGCAGAAAGGAGGGAATTCCATTGTCATTCCTAAGGGTCTGTGCAGGGTGTTGCATTTTGACTGTATTGAGAGCATCATTGCCCATTGTCCCATCTGTGTCCACGTGAGCCTCGGCCTCCAGCCCAGCAGGGGATGGTGCTGTGGAGGGTGAGCTGATGACTGGTCCCAGCTGTCCTGAGCTCTGGGCTGCCCTTGGGGCAGCGGGTGACCCGTGGCTGCTTCACTGCTGCTGCGCTGTGACAACTGCACTGCGGCCACAAGCAGCCACGGACAGCAACAGCCGTGGTGCCTGCCGACAGCGTCTGCAGAGAGATCAGATTGTTCTGTGCGATGGTTCCACACACCTCAAACCTGCCTTGACACCTGCTGGGCTCTGTGAGGGCACTGCCACAGCCTTCAGGGGAAACTGGAGTGGTCATCTCACAGGTGGGAGATAAAACCTCAGGCTGGGATCTTGTATTAACAGCCCAACCTTTTTGTCACAGGCTGAGAGTGCTGCAGAGGCTTTGGGCTCTCTGGGTGGGTGAAGTTTGTCTAACTGAACTGCCTCCGCTTTGCACCTTTCAGTGCTGCCAGATGAGTAAATATCTCTGTACCAGAGCACACTGAATTCAGAACTGAGTACTCTATGTGTCCAAACTTCTGATTCACAGAATCTTGGGATGGTTTGGGTGGGAATGACCTTAAAACCCATCCTCTTCCATGGCAGGGACATCTTCAATTAGTGCCACACGGCCTGGCCTTGAAAGGCTGGAATTCCTGTAGTGACTCCTGCCACTTTCTAAAGGACAAGCGTTTTAATTAGTAGAGTTGGGAGGAAAACTACCTGCCCTAAGGATTGCCTGCATTTCCTGTCCCTTTTGACCCTTCAAGCACAGCTTGTATTGCTAACTCAGTACACAGTGCTGTGCCTCTGCACTCAGCCACTGATTATTGTGTGTGTGTGAGCTCTGAGCACTTGTTGTGTCCTTTGAATATTGGGGATGTGGGCCTAGGCAGAAAACTGCCCATTAAAATTAAATTATAGAATGTAGAAGATAGAAATGCTTTCAGAATGTTGGATATGAAATGGATTTCTGTGGGTTTAAGGTGTTGATTCTGCCCCTCCTCACCCCTCCGTTTTTAGCAGAAGGAGAAGAAGGGGAGGGCCCTGGGCTGGACGCGGATTCCCGTTCGCAGTGTGGCAGTGCAGCACCGAGCTCCCCGGCGGGCGCGGCGCTGACCCAGGAGCAGCAGGAGCGCATGAGGCGGAACCGGCAGCGGGCCCTGGAGCGGCGGCAGGCGCGGCTGCAG